>NMUG010004973.1:0-13458 GCA_002855965.1 Monotropa hypopitys | reverse complement strand
AATATTGTATTATTTTTTATCACAAACTATTTTTAATGAAAATTTTTAAGATTAATTAAAACTGATTTTTTTAATTATTTAAAACTATTTTTTAAAAAAATTAAAATCTGTAAGGGTGGGGGAGGGGAAAAGGGGAAGGGGGAGGGGGAATGGGGTAGGGCTAGGAAGGTAATTGACTCCCTCCTTTTTTGTCGTGGGGGGTGATTAGCCGGACCCTATATATATGTATGCTTAGATAAATATTTAATGTTTATTTATTTAATCATACATATATATATTATTTACTTATTGAGATATAAATTAATAGGTACGTTGTTATATATCCGATATTTTATTTATAATATACAAATTACTTATATGTATTTATATGTTTAAATTATATTTTATGTGCATTCAATAATAATTAAGTTTGAACCCAAAGGGGTTGGCTGAGTTGATCGTTGTCTGAGACCTAGGAGTTTGCTCCTCCTCTAGGTCTCAGGATCGAAATCTCTTAGAAACATTCTCTCCTTTGGGCCAGCCGCATAGAGCGAAGCTCTGGCTATAAGCAGGGCCCCCAGTAGCTGGGGCTGGAATTGGTTCCCTCAGGACTAGTCGTTGTGCGCGTAAGCTAACCCGGACACCTGAGTTATCAAAAAATAATAATAATTAAGTTTGTGCGTGGATAAATTTTATCCAATATGAATATTGTTTTGACATTTGACTTTTCTGATTAGATTCCTTTTGTAGTTCCTACCTTTTTACTCCTTGCTCCAAATATGTGTGCAACCACAACAATGGTTAGAAGATCCTCTGCCACTGTGGCTTAGAATGTCCTCCGATGATTAAATTAGTCTCAAGGAAGAATAACATAATCTTTAATCGAAAGAGAAGCACAAAGCTTAAGAGAGAAATTTGCCAGAGGTTCGTTACCAGAATTGTCGGTCCCTTCCAATGGTGTAATTTTATTTCTTTTGTATCTCTCTCTCTCTCTTTGTCATTAATGCGTCGTTCCAACTCATTGACTTCTCATCACGAATGGGGTATGAATCCAGAGAGAAGACTTCTCATCTCCCATCTGATCAATCCATCTAACTGATCATCTCCTGCTGTTTGGCTTCTTTTTGTACCTCTACCAAACTTACTCGGTCTAATAACAGTTAGAACGTGTATTGACTAACTTCTCACTCATTAATCAATGCATGTACGTCCCACCCATGTTATTGCTGAGCTTAACATCATCCCTCACTCCGAATGCTTACCGCACATGACCTAGCCTTATCCACAGATGGGTGCCAATTCTATACATGGCTGACCAGTTCTCATCATGATCCAACCCTCACTCCCTCAACACTTACCTACTGCACTGCCAAGATGTCCAGTCTCACTCGGCCAGACCTAATCCTTAGTCCAACCTAGCTATTGGACATACGGTTAGATATATCATTTAAGACCTAGTCCACGTATTATACATAGAATACACATTCAACTACATCCTCCTTTGATCTAACATGTATGCTCCTGAATAGAGCTCATGTGCTGCCTGGATGTTTAGCCACACAAGGCTAAACCTCATCCTCAACATGGATTCCCTATGGATGTACTAACGGCTAAATCTAGGGGATCTAGACTGTGCACCCGGGATGCCTATATACTGCACTGCTTGGATGTCAATCCTCCCGGACTGACCTTATCCCGCAGTGCCACACACGAACACATAATACACTGAGTGCAGCACATACCTGATGTTGTTGTCGTACTAAATAATCCGTGCAACAAACCCGAATCCACGATGCCACATGGCTAATCCAGATTTACCCCACCATAATTGCCCCCAACTTTGACTGCTTTAGCCGCACAACAAGTGTAGACAAATATAACCGGACTGCCAGTAAACGACGTCGTTGCAGATAACCACCAAACTGTAACCGTCAATTACTTTAACCGACAGTCATAATTATCCCATTAAATGCAGTGGGACCCAAATGCTACAATTAGTACTGAAATTGCGTGAATCAAGGCATAAACCTCGAACAACTTAAAATTTCGATTGTCCTACCTTTATCACGCCACATCAAACAAATCATAAACTTCTTGAACATTCCTTCTCTTAACACATTCTCCCCAGACCAAAATGTTTTCACCCAGACTGTAACTTCTTCACGCCTTTCTCTGCCTTCTTCGTCTTCAAACCTTCAGTAAGTTGCTCATACTCTTGTCTTTGCACTCTTCTCTTACTCCTTCTTTCGTACTTAGAACAACTTCTAGAGAACATGTGTATCTTTAACATTAGGGTTAATGCTCCTCGCAAGATGGAATAGTTCCGAGAATACTTCAATGTTCCAGAAGATGTGAGTGTCGAACTTGCCCCACATAATTACAAGTGGAAGGACGCTGATGACAACACACTCTTGATTCCAGTTATTAACGTCTTTGAGGCGGGGATTCAATTCCCTCTCGATCCCCTCTTTCGCTAGTTCTGCAACTATTTAGGTTTAACCCCTACACAAATGTCCACCAACAAGGTGCGCATCGTGATGGGGGTTTCAGACCTAAATCGCATTAGTGGTTCAAGAATGACCATCCACAAATTTTTTATCACTACACTATCAATAGTACCAAACAAGGGGTCTGGTACTTCAAGTTTAGGACTAACCAAGGGAAATTGGTCCTCAATACCCCCGACACCGATAAGGGCAACGACGATGACATCTTCATTGTCATGGGAAACTAGGAGTATTCTGTCGATGAGCCACAATATTGCTCCCTACCTGAGAAGAAAGAATAAAGAAGATCCCTATCCACAATATCGCAATGACAGATCCCCTATCAGTTCCTTCCCTTATCAATTTTTTTACTTCTTTACTTGCTTCTAACTTTCCCTTAATGTTCTTACTAATCTGACTTGTGACAACTGCAACAGCATCTAAAATCAATCGAAAGTCCCTTAAGTACAAGGGGTACCTAAAAGTTGAGGTACAGTGAGCACTGAACCACACAAATTCGACCGGGCAAACCTTGGACAGATTTATCTCCAACCTCCTTGACTACACACCGCACTACCGAGGCTACCGAGGTGTTAGGCAACCTGCCTTAGTCATCAGTCTAGATCCTGAAGCCCGAAGACATCCCTGAGTTTCCAGAACCTTAACAAAGGACACTGGTGAGAAATATGACCGCGGCAAAGTAGTCTCACATGTTGTTGAAACCGGCACCTCCAGTTGTGCTGCACCACTAGACTAGACACCCCACCTTCAAGACTGGGACGATGAGATGAGCAGGTTAAACTTTGATGGCTTATTCCAAAAAGCTTCTAGGTCAAGAATCTGCTCTCCCCCAGGATGCAAACCTGCTGCCACTACCCCCTCTGATGCGCTGCCAACAGTCGCACAGGCAGCTGCTGTTCTTACCGGCACTAGCATCCCACCAACCACCACTACCAAAACCACTATCACTTCCCCCCAAAACCCAATCTACCCAACTTACTGCACCTCTACCTTCCTCCACTGAGCCCATAACCGCATAGCCGTAGACAACCGTCATTTCACTGGACAAGGAGATCCCACCACATTCTGAGGGTGAAGCCCCCCCCTCCGCCAAAAGAAGAAAGACCGAGAGGAGCAAAGAGAAAACCCCTGATGAGACCACTCTCTGGGCTCCCGCACTGAAAAAGGATGCATCTTCCTTTGTTAGGCAAGTGGACCGCGTGCTAGAACTCCCAACTGCATTAGGCTTGACCAAATTTGTGAGGCCCCGACCCAATATTTAAGGCCAAAAATATGTTTAATTATTTTCCATATATTTATTTGTAATTTTTAGGAATTTTATGGGGATTAATTAAGAGCTAACTATGCATTTAGATGAGTTTTGAGATTTAAAATTAGCAAAGAATAATTATTTGAGGACTAAACTGTAAGAGAAAGAAGATAAGGGGCCCAATTAAGGCCTGCCCGGAAAATAGTGGATCGGGCTGGTTCGGTTCGGTTCGGTCGGCCCAGCCCAGATCTAGACCAATAGCAGTGCGGCAGTAGCTCTACTGAGCTGCAGAGTCAAGTTCCATCCGGACTGACGAGCCACCTGACTGATGTGGCAACTCATTCGCAGGTTCAGTCTGACACGTCCAGAGCTCAGTTGACCAACAGGTCTGACCCGGATTAGACTTGTCACTGTGGCAGTTCAACATGATTAAGGTAATGTCAAATTATTTAATTAAATGCCACCTAACCTCCGGATTTCTATATAAACACTCTATTACCCAGCATTCAAGTCCACACAAACCCTTCATTCTTGCACTCAAAGCTTCTAGTGAGAGAAAATCACCCCTTCAGAAAGTTTGTTGTTCGACAGACCTGAAGCAAGCTTCGGAACACTTGTCCGACCATATTAAACTCCTCAGTAGCCTTCCAAACTCCCGGGCCACTTTGTTTCCAATCCAGGAGATACACACTATCCGGTTCAGCATCCCCCGGATAGTAACCAGCTTGTCCCTCTACTTGGGAGATAAGGAGCTCAACTCAGGTAACTTCTTAACCCTCTGGTCATGATTTAATTAACCTAATCAAAGTCTATCAACCCATTAAGTGTTCGGCAAGTCCACCAAAGGATCTTACTACAGTGATCTCAGCTCGGCAGCCTTCCATTGGCTTTGCCAAAGCACCTAGTCTTGGTCTTTCAGTTCGACAGAAATGCCCAATGTTCGGCACTTGGCCAAACAGTCCGAACTACCCATTGGACCCTCTAGTTGAACTCAGCATATATGCCCAGACCACCATAGAATGTCACTTACTCATTCTGGAACATTGTCGACCTCTCATTTTCAGAAGCACTTGTGCTCGGAAGAAGGACAATCCATTCTTTTGGAACTTTAGCTCTTTGAGCTCGGCTATACTTCTAGTTGCTCGGATAATTAGTCATAAGACCTTGTAAACATTCTCTTAACCTTTTCAACTAATTTAAATCACCAAAGCACTGTTTCTCGCACTACCAGATCATCAGTAGTCCCTCTTTGGCTATTCGGCATAAAGACCAGACCATCCTTTAAAAGCTCCGACTATTTGTGCTCGGCTGAGCTTCAGACTGAGAAGGAAAACACCCAAAAACCCTTATACAAATATTTCAACCTATTTCAACTCATCAACAGTCTGAACCACTTAGTTCCTGCACCTCCAGTAACCCTTTTACTCCTTTGATAGCTCAACTCTCTATAAGACCGACAGCCTCTGCTCGGCTACTCGACAAATCTTTGAGAAATACCTCCAGTAACCCCTTTTACTGCTTCGGCAGCTCGGCAATAGGACCCTCCGGTCCAGGAGCCCTTTCGCTCATTAAACAAATACTATCCAGGCTGTTTTCAGCCAGTACACCATCCGGTCTGCTCGACCAAGTGACTGTTAGACCCTTCTGGATGACCAGAATATCCTCCGAACTAATTTACGACCGTAAGGCCTATTCCCGACCTAACCTCTGGTTATGAAAGCAATCGTCCACTGTCCTTCGGACAGCAAGCCTTCGGCCAAGACCTCGGCCAGCTGGCCAGAGACAGTCCGACCAAGTTTGGTCTAGTGGCTTAGTTGGGCAAGTACCTTAGCAGTTCGGAAAAAGGCTTAGGAATGATCTATTGTGTTATATTGGCAGATTTGAGGTGATTAGAATGAAATTTAAAAAGAAAATCATACCAAGAAAGGGTGAATCTTTATATGCCATTGTTACTCGTACGGTTTTCAAAGTATGCTAGCATTTATGAAATGTACAATTTATGCCATTGAGCACTTCACCATATTATATTCGTCTCTTTAAAAAGGAAAAATAGCACACACTCTTCTATTACCATGGATTGACAAAACAGAAAGAGGTTTTATGATTGAACGACATGAACAGTGACATAGTTAGCTCGCCACTAGGGGCGGAGTCTGAAACCGGTGAGGTGGGGGTAATAATGGTGGGATCATTAACCATGTGATCAATGGGTGATATCACGCAATCTCTTTATTTGGGGTTGCTCCCTAAGACACTGGTACCGTGAAGAGCAGCATGATAAGATCATGTCGGGAAATCCAAAATGGAAAAATAGAAACATGCAAACAAAAAGTAAGCTATGTGCCGAAGGACATTTCGCGAAGGCCATAGGCTTGACTTATCAATCACAGGCTATTACAAGTATTAGGCTAATGAGCCATTCATCTATTACGTTGAAAAAGGAAGAGAAAAAGGATTTGATAATTAATGTTGTTTATCTATGGAAACTAGTAACCTTGGTATATCTTGATTCACTCTAGCTTTATGCTTATGCATTTTATAAAACTCTTTTCAGGTACCGAGGAGGATTAGCTTGGAGGATTAGACATTTTGAACCTTTTGATGTATTTTCTCATTTCATTGTGAAGAACGTTATGAGCCTCCTCTATTGTATCAACAAAAAGTATTATGGGTAACAATCCTATATGTACACTGGGTTTTTGTTCAAATGCTTCCGCATCTTTTATATTATTGTGATGGAATCTCTTAACTCGTTATTAGTAGGCCTTTGCAAGCTTGCTCATTGGCCGGCCATGGCCCGTTTAGGGTTGGGTTATGACAACAGTGGTATCAGAGCTTGAGTTATTGGATTCCGAACAAAACCCAAAATTAGGAATAAGGCACACACTAGATACACTTAGAAAAATAATTTTTTGACTTATCTTGGAGATGGTTACTTATATATATATGTCTTTTAGCTATGTCTAGCAGCGACTTTGATAGTAGCAGTGGATATTCCAGCAGTGACTCCGAGGATCACCACGAGGTGGTGCCACCACTGGTGGCACATAAAGAAGAAGAGGAAGTTATAAAGGTGGATGAGCATATCCTAGAGAAAGCCCTCTCCGATTCAGTAACGATTACTTTAGACCTTGTGGCTCGAGTTGCAGTCGGATTCAAGGACGATTCAGAGCAAACGATCCGATCCATGATCAATTACCATCTGCGACTCCTGGAGCACGTTTGTGTCGTGGCAAGGGTGTCCATCTAGCATTGGGAGTTTGACTATCTCATGCAAGGAGCAAGGAACCGTGTCCTATATGGTGACAACAATGAGGGCCAAGTGCACGAAGAGAATTCTCAAGATGAGGATATGGCTGAAGAAGAAGATCCCATAGACGACGTAGATCTCGGCTGGGATCTACAACCAGGAGACGGATTTGATGACGACCCACTCAACTTCAATGAATACTTCGACATAGATGCCGAGTTGGATTTAGATGTAGTTCGCCAAGAATGGATTTATCCTTACTACGAGTGGCCTAGCGACTCGGATAATGAGTAGTATATTAGCACCTTATCATGACTAACATATTTTGTCGTGTGTACCACGGACACACCTAAAGTTTCTGCTTATCTACTTATGTTAACTCTAGCCATTATAAATTATTCAACTCCTTTACATATTTCTAACTTTGAGTTATCACATGAGCAGAATGGTCAATACAAGAGTGAACGGGCAAGTAAATGACCAAGACCGTGACGAGATCGGCGGACTTCGGCAAATGGTAAAAATGTTGGTTGGCACAGTTTAAGCCCAACAAGAAGCCATCAACTAGATTCTGAATCAAGAACCAATGGTCGAACCACCACCAGTCATATATGAAGAGGAAGTCATTAACCCCGCCCGGCAAGTCGCGAACATCACCGCAGTCAAGGAATTCTTATAGCTAAAACCCCCAACATTTAAAGGAGGCATGAACCCCATCTGAGCCAGTGAATGGATTGCTGAACTAAAGAATAATTTCCGACATATTCAGTATTCAGATCATCAAAGGGAAGAAATCTGGTCTTATTTGCTAGCAGGCGAAGCCAATCGATGGTGGAACCTAAAGAGTGCTGCAGAACTGGAAATGTGTTGGAGAATATTCCTATAGGTCTTCAAAGAGAAGTTTATGCCTCGCACTATAATGAATGCAAAGCGCATGGAGTTCGAGAACCTAAAGCAAAGAGGAGATACAACCGTGACAGAATATGGGATGTCACCAAGAAACATCCAACTACGGAACAAGGACTTGCAGAAAGAAGGAAACACCATGCTTTCACTACTCATCACGCCAATCATCCATTCCCAAAGAAGGTGTCCTATCCTCTGACAATGCCATGCATGGCTCCGACAATCAAAGAATAATGACATCACTATAATAATACTACGTCATTCTCTCCTTAGCTCAAATGATCTTGCACCATCACTTTGGAATTCAATCAAACGGACACATTCCGATGCAATTAGGATACATAGATATGATATGGACACTCCGATATGATACTAATATGCCAATACGATATGTATACACCAGTACGATACAAATACTCCGATATAATATGGATACTTCGATATGCTATATATATTTCGATATTGTTGTACCAAATGCAACCAAGAGGGGGGTGAATTGGTTTAACAGAAATAATGACCGATAAAAAATATTACTTGAAAAACAAGAAACTAAAGTTAACTTTGATTAAAGTACGTTTTTAGAATCGAGACTCAAGATTCAGTTCCAAAACACTTCTGTTACACCTCAAGTCTTGCAATACGAAAAACATAGAGGTTTCTGAGATTGTATTGTTTCTTGAATATGGATTCAAAATTAGGTTTTATTTATTTATATATTAAAATCAATAAAAGAAAATTTCATGGACAACGAGAGATATAGATAGTTAGAGACAATGAGCACAAAGAGTTCTAGTGGTACAATAGAGTGGGGGCTACTCTATACCTACATCCACTTCTTTCACAACGT
The DNA here is from genome assembly GCA_002855965.1 of Monotropa hypopitys. Taxonomy (NCBI): domain Eukaryota; kingdom Viridiplantae; phylum Streptophyta; class Magnoliopsida; order Ericales; family Ericaceae; genus Monotropa; species Monotropa hypopitys. Next base: position 4,720 of record NMUG010004973.1, on the reverse strand, counting down.
GTGAAAGATTCTACTAACCAAATGGGCTACCACACAAATGATACCCTAAGTACAAAGTGGGAGCCTTCAAGTGTCAGGCCCTGTCCCTGACAACTGTAATGCCAGCCATCCAGGGACAGGCATGTGGCAGGAGCAACTCGCTCAACCAAAATCTAATCTCACAACTATAAATCTCTAATGCAACTGTAATAAAAATAATCTATAAACTGTTGAAAGAGAAGATAAATATAACTCACTGACAACTAAACTGAAATATAAAATCTCAAATTAAAAATGGGCTACAAACACTGGCCCAACTCACACACAACTGAACAAACTCACTCTAATACAATTGGGCTAAACAATGACCAAATAAACTCTCAAACTAAAATAGAAAATACAACTGTGAGTATAAAACCTTTGAAACTAGAAAACCTGAGCTAACTCAAACAACACCTCCCTAACCACTCACTACGCCTCACCGCGGTTGTGTCTCAATAGGGGGACAATGCTAAATGTAGCAGTCCTCCTAATATTCTGAAACTCCACTCTACTGCTGCTGGACTGGTGGACTCTAATCTGAACTCAATACAACATTACCTCAGAGGGGAAAAGGGGGGTCAGCTTTGGGAAACACTGATGAATACTTATAGAATATCATAATAAATAGAAAAAAATAACTATGGATCATATATCTCAAAATATGTGTGTGGTGACCGGTATCTGGAGAGGTCTTCATCTTCCCCTGTACTAATCCGGATGGCAGAGAACGGGTGCTTCGGTCGGCTGAGCAAATCACCTATAAGAGAAAAGGGGTTCACTTGCTTGGCTCCTGCAAGACAAGGGTCAGTGCCCATTGGTCGGCAGTGACCGAGAAGGGCCTCCGATGGCTAAGTCAGTAACTTTAGAAGAGGCAATCCGAAACTGAAAGAGCAGACTGTAAGAGTCGGGATCAGATCGGATTGATCAACCCCATGAACAGTACTTTAATGGAGTATTTATAGGCCAACCTGACTTGGAGCCAAAAGTGCAAGCGTGCGGTGCACACGGGAGGGGGGGGTCCTGGTGCTGATGTTAGCCCTATGATTTTGTTAGGCCATTAGACTGACCCAAGCCATGTCAGCAGTTGTACGGCCGACCCGTGTGCCACCTGCCGGAGGTCGTTGTTCCCTGTCGCTGCCGATGGTGGACCCCTCTGGCATAGGACCGTCCGTCGGTGGAAGATGTCCCTCCCAGAGGGATGGAAACGCTGGCTTCCTTGATGTCCGGACTGAGTATGCCGGAGGATGAAGGATGCCGCATGGCCGACCCGACTTGGCTCCTTCGAGTGTCCGGTGAGTGTGCTTTGGATGGTGAAGGGCACATGATGAACCGCCAGTTCTATCCTTCAGCCGTAGTGTTTTGCCGGAGGTCTATGAGGCCACCGACCCTGGATTGCTCCGTGAGATATGAGGCAAGGCCCGGACTGACCATCTGATACGATCGGAGGGGTTCGGCCCATGCCTGGTCAGGTCCAGCTACCACAATAGCCCCTCATTCTTTTCTACCTATTGGAAAGGATTGATCATAACCTGTTGGACGTCGCTTGATCCATTTGTCCGACCGTAATGCTACGGCCGGAGGCATGTTGCCGGTCGTCGAGGTACAAAGTTGGGGCATCGCCAACATGCGCGTTGTCCGGCGCGTCTGTAGGCAGTCATGATTGCTTCGTAACCGTTGTTTCAAAACGTCCATATGGCATCTTCTGGTTGGCTGAGGGTGTCGGTGCGTGCGGAAGGGACGTATGATGGACACCGCCTCAAGTCCCGTGCTGGTCGTTGATTGGATGGAGCCATCGCCTCACAGATCGTGCGAGGCGGTTGTCCTCTTGTCTCCCCCCTTCCCCTATAAATATGAGGGGAGAAAGGCTGGGGCATCACCTCTGATTTTAGCTCTCCGACGCCCTAGCATCCGGTCTGCAGTCTTCCAATAATCAAGATTACGATCTTCAACACTCAGTCTTCTGGTCTTCAAGCTTTATAAGATCTTCAGGTATCATCCGGACCCTTCAAGTTGTGTTTTTGTTTTTGTTTTGAGTGATCTCCTGCCCGATCGGTGGTAGGTCTGTTGGTTTGACTACCTGTCTGTCAGATTGATGCCCTTTCACCGGTGGGTCGTATATCCATGGGTGGAGGGTATGTAGAGTCGACGCAAGCCCCATTTCTGGGGATTTATCGCCCTCTAACTTTCATTCTTGGTTGTGTCCAACAGGACATGAGCAGAAGATGTCGTATTCTAGCGACACCCGATCGAACTCTAACTCAGAGACCAGTTTCGATCAACGATCTGGGTCTTCATCAGCATTGTCTTCTCCTGAGACTATAAGAGAGGTGGTCGACAGCGGATCGTCTTCTCCAACACCATTGAATTCCATTCTTCTTGCTGCTGCTGTAGAGGTGGAGGAGAGGATTGATGTTGAAGAAGTGGATGAGGCTGCCGGACCGTCCAAGAAACGCCTCTGCCCCTACCTCCAGCACTCTAGTGGGCACCCCTCCCTGCCGGTTGACTTCAGGCAGAGATATTCCATCCCGTCCGATGTCCTATTTGAATTGCTCTTCGAGCCCAGGGAGGTCCCCTGTGCCGATAACCAAGTGGCCTTCTCCCTGATGGCCACTGCCGAGGGGGTGTTCGATTTCCCGTAGATGAATTCATTAGGGACTTCGTGCTAGAGTACAGATTGACCCCATTCCAGCTGTCGGTGAATGCGTATCGGGTCGCCGACTGCATCTGGGAATTGTGCCAGACCCAGGGCCTTACCTTCACCGTTTCTGACTTATTCTCCCTTTTCACATTGTCCCACAATAGAAGGTCCGGACGCTATTTTTTGAGCGCCCGAGCGGGGGTGGGAGACCCGCCGAATTTGCTAAATTCTTGATGGAGGTAATATTCATATCGAAATGATTAAGTTGATATTTAATGTTTATGCATTTATTTAATTTTTTTCCTTAGGTTGGAACTGTCCCTACAGAAATAATGCATCTTCCACCAACAATCCGCAAGTGTACAGATATAAAAAATTTGTTTTCAAATGTTTATCCACAACTTGATTTGCCCGACACATCGAGTCCTTCATTTTTGACCGAGCACACGATCCTATCAGCTAGAAATGAAGATGTAAATGTTATTACTGTGGCTGCATTGTCTGCTTTTTCGGGGAATGCATTCAGTTACTTAGCTACAGATAAAATGTCTGATGATGGTCTAATTGATGGTTCCATTACTCATCGGTATCCTAATGAGTATTTAAATTCATTGGATCCTGCTGGGCTACCACCTTTTCAATAGGAGTTGAAAGTTGGTTGTCCTATAATGTTGTTGCGAAATATTTATCCAAAAAATGGACTTTGTAACGGAACAATGTTATGGTTGTTAGGTATGGCTCTGTAGTCATTGAAGTTGAAATTTTAATTGGTGAAAAGTCCGAAAATTTGGAGTTCATACTGAGAATATCATGGTCGCCATCATCTTCTCAATTTCCATTCAGAATGACACGACGTCAATTTCCAATTCGTCTGTCCTATGCTATGACTATAAATTAATCACAAGGATAGTTTGTAAAATTTGTTGGCATTGATTTGCATACACCAGTGTTTATTCATGGACAACTGTACATGGCATTATCTAGATGTACATCTTTTGACCGTATAAGTATTCTTCTACCAGCAAATGATATAGAAGCTACAACTAATATTTTTTATTTTGAAGTTTTGTTATAGTATCCAGTTGTGAAACAAAAGGTACAATCTATTCACAACTTCATTTATATTGCATTGCTAACTTATTATATACATTGAAAATTATTTTTTTGGGAGTAGATGGAAAGATAATTAGAGCAAAGATACATCAACACTACTATATTACGTCAATAGAGGCGGAACATGGTTAGTGATATCCCTCATCCCTATAATATTTAAGTTAAATTTAATTATCCACTAGCTCATTTTATTTGTTATTATATCTTAACAGATTGTGGTACATGTCAGCAATGATTGTGTACAAGTTCATACGATAACCTTTTGAAAAGTCATGTTCCAAAAATTTTAGTATTTGAAGACTGCAGGGATACTTCAAGCCAGTGTTCAATATGGCACATCTTTAAAGATAATCCTTATGAAATTCTGATTGCAACAATGTATTTTAATTACATAGATAAATCTGTAGACAAGACTATGATTGTAGTTTGATCTTTTTAATTAGTTACAACTTCTAATTTTATATTTTAAGAAAAATGGGATGATATAACGTATAATAATGAATATTTGGTAGTGTAGAATGTCCGTGTTGGAAAGAACTGTACTTGATCAAATGTAGTGATGTTATCCATATCGTCAATTCAGATAGTCTTCAAGAAGCTGCATAATTAAGGGAAAACATGAAATAAACAAAACATTTTTGTAATCACAAATCCCAAATCACAGAAAGAATAACATAATCAAAAACATAAATGTGTAAGAGTAATTGCAAAAAAAAACTATGAACATTTTCAATCACAAATCCCAAAACGAAGAGCAGGAATACGACATTTTCCATAAATCACATAATCAGTAGAGAAACAATACAAAAAGAGTAGGAAACACAGTGTGGTCAATCAGAAACACAATCAATTTGGAATACTACAGAGTAGGAAACTTTATATATGAGAATTCATTGGTAAAATCCCGAAATATGTTTTAATCTTTTTGAATATACTATTTGTCTCATT
>NMUG010004972.1:0-13459 GCA_002855965.1 Monotropa hypopitys | reverse complement strand
CTCCAAAAAAATTAAAGCACGAACTTCCGGAAATACAAGCTCCAATTTTTGAAAATACAAGAGTTAATTTTTGGGCAAAATATGGAGTGGGGACAGAACCTCCAATTCCCGGGAATGCAAGCACCAATTACCGGGAATGCATGAACTTCAGAGAAATTAAAACACGAACTTCCGGAAATACAAGCTCCAATTTCCGGAAATACAAGAGTTAATTTTTGGGGAAAATCTGAAGTGTGTCCCTCTTTGTCCACCTGTTCTGTAATAATTTTTTATGCGATTTTCATTATTTTCCCCCCCAAACTTTTGGGGAATTCTTTCTAGACCCCTTGAGCAAGTCTATAAATAAGAGGGCTTAGGTATTTTGTAAGGAGGCTTGAGGTTAGACAGCCCATAGTTTTATTTTCTGCTGTAGGTAGTTTTCATTTCTGTAGATCTTTTGTTCTTCTTCAATTCAGTAGTTAATTTCAATTCTAGTTTTCAATTCTAAGTTTAGAATGTATTCGTTCTTCTCTCTCTCTTCTTTATTCTCTTTAATTTCAGTAGTTTTTAAGATTAATTTCACTGTTTCATTTCATTCCCTGTTTTCTTTTGATTCATGAATTCCCTAGTTTAAGGGATTGAATCCAAGGGAGTTGAAGGAACCTAGTGATCTAATTCTCCATTCTCTCAATCGAATTTAGAACTTCAATGATTGAGATGAATTGGTCTTAGATCTATACATTTGGAATCAACTTGAGGTGAGGATATCTTTGATTAGTTATAGACAGCTTAAGTGTTGGCATATCTAATGCTTAGATCATGCTTTGGTCTTGTTGAATCGATTTTGATCAATAGATCTAATTCCATTGATATCTCCCTTTTAGTTTAATTGAATTTTCTCAGAATATCCTCCAGAGGGCAACCTAATGTTAGGTGGTTGTCTTCTGAGTAATTAATCTGGGTTTCATCAGAATATCTTCCGGAATTTAACCTAATGTTAGGTGGTTATTTTATGTGTAATTGATAATTGAGAGATTGAGGATTGAATCATTGGATTTCTTTGATAACCAAGGATTTGATTCCATTTATTCTCTTACAATTACCCTATTGTTCTTTTGTTTTCTGATTTTTCCATCTCGATCCCCACCATTTCACATCACCTTCATCTAATAAGCACTAAATTCCAATTGAACTCAATACATACCTTAATCCCTAAGGAGATGACCTGGTTCTTACCAGTTTTATTATGCTTGAGCGACAAACACATAGGTTAATCCACTTGCGCTTGGGTGGGTTAATCTAATTTCTGTTTTAGCCTTTCATTGAGTCCACATTTTCTGGATCAAATTGCACATACAAGTTTGTGTAGCAGCCAAGCAGTATTGAGGCAGATCCCAATCAGATCGCAACAATCCAGAACATACAAGAGCCCTGGACCATCAAAGAGGTATAGAAATTAACTGGAAGGGCAGCAGCATTGAACCGGTTCATCAGCCGATCATCAGACAAATGTCGCCCCTTCTTTGATCTAATCAAGAAATCAAGAAGAAGGAATTTTCAATGGACCGAAAGGTCAGGCCAAGCCTTGACAGAACTAAAGCAATATTTGACTGAGGCACCATTGCTACTGCTCCCCGGGAGTATGAGGATCAATTCCTCTACCTTTCCGTCTCACGGCATTCAGTTAGTTCGGTCCTGGTATGATAGGAAGGGCAGAACCATCTACCAGTATACTATTCCATCAAAACCTTACTTGACGCCGAGACCCGGTATATGCCCTTGGAAAATTGGCCTTGGCACTCATCTCGATGTCCCGGAAATTGGCTCCCTACTTTCAGGCCCATACCATCACAATCCCGACGGAACATCCTTTAAAAGCTGTGCTCTGAAAGACAGACCTATCAAACCGTATCTCTAAGTGGGCAGTAGAGCTAGCCAACTTCAGCGTCTAGTATCAACACTAGACCGCTATCAAGGCACAAGTGCTCGCAGATTTTATGACCGGATTCTCTCCCAGACCAGAGGAAGATGATCTAGTGGGCTCCCAAAATAGTCAACTAGTTCTTGGGCCGATATTAGTTTCTGGGGATAACTCCGAATGGAAATTATATGTCGATGGAGCATCAAATAATAGAGGATCCGGAGCTGGAATTGTGATCCATTCACTGGACGGAATAGTTCATGAGCATACAATTCACTTGGAGTTCTCGGCCTCTAATAATGAAGCCAAATACAAAGCCCTATTTGCAGGCTTACAAATGGCATTAGGATTAGGAATCATGGACCTTACCACTTACAGTGATTCCCAGCTTGTGGTTAATCAGATGACCGAGGAGTATGAGGCCCGAGATGACAGAATGGCCCGGTACGTCCAGCAGGCTAGGGAACTGGCAGCGAATTTCTTTAAATTCACCCTCCTTCAAATAAGTAGGGAGCATAACACACACACTGACGTATTGTCCGGACTGGCCTCGGTCCATGAGTCAGAACTCCCCCGGACCATCACCATAGGAACACTTTAGCGACCTAGCATTGATCTAGATGAAGAAAAGGAAGTCCTTAATATCAATCTGGGTCCAAGCTGGATGGACCCAATTGTAGCATTCTGAAGGATGATGTTCTCTCGGCTGACAAGAGGCAAGCTCATCAGATCAAACATTAGGCATCCTAGTATTGGCTATCACCGGATCACAAGAATTATAAACGGTCCTTCTCTGGACCATACCTGTTCTGTGTTCACCCAAGTATGGTCCAAACTGTCTTAAGCGAGATTCATGCCGAAAGTTGTGGATGTCATTCCAGAGGAAGATCCCTGGCCCACCAAGCCATCACGCATAGGGATTATTGGTCGACCATGCATTCAGACATAAGAGATATGGTCCGGAAGTGTGACAGTTGTCAAAGGTTTTCCCCGGTTATACACCAGCCGGCAGTGGATTTGCAGCCACTTACCAGTCCATGGCCCTTTGCCCAGTGGGGCTCGGGCAAACTCCCTACTGCCCCCGGAGGATTCAAATTCCTTATCACGGCCATGAACTACTTCACAAAATGGGTGGAAGCAGAACCACTCGTAACCATTGATAAAACGGATGTTAAGCATTTCATCTGGAAGAATATTGTAACTAGGTTTGGAGTCCCGTATGCTTTTGTGTTGGACAATGGGGCACAATTTGTAGGAAATTTATTCACAGGTTTCTGCACGGAGTACTGGATAAGATTTTTCAACTCCACACCTTGCTACCCCTAGAACAACGGTCAAGTCAAAGTATCTAACAAGACAGTGCAGTCCAGTATAAAGAAGAGAATGGTGGCAGCAAAAGAAAGATGGGATGAGCAATTATATCACGTGATGTGGGCTTACCGGACCACACCAAGAAGACCGACCGGGCAAACACCCTTCTCCTTAGCATTTGGCATGGAAGTAGTCATTCATTTGGAACCCGGATTGCCAACAATCCGGACTGAATGTTTCAGCCCAGAGCATAATGACCAAGCCATCGCGAAGGACCTGGATCTAGTAGAAGAAAGGAGAGACGGTGTCCGTATTAAACTTGCAGCATATCAACAAGGACTGGCACAATCATGCAACCGCACGGTCTGAATATAGATGTTCAATCCAAATGACTTGGTCCTACGAAGAGCAGTAGGGGCAAACAAAAAGAAGAAGATAGGTCCCAATTGGGAGGGACCCTACCGTGTCACAGAAATCATCATCTCGGGCTCATACCGGCTTGAAGATTTATCCGGACGAAGGATTCCAAGGCCATGGAATGCAAAGAATTTGAGAATGTACTATCATTGAAAGGGCTTGTTGCCCCAGCCATTTGGCAGCACTTTTTTGAATGTTTTCCTATTATTGTACAAGGGCAGTTGCCCCAGTCAAATTATCGACAACCAATAATTTACATATCATTCACGACCATTTTGGATCTTTTTTCTTTTTGTGTTATGGTCCGGAAGTACAACAAAAGCATTGCCTTGGCCAAGTCTGGCAGCAAGGGGAATTACCCCGGCATATAACAGGCGGGAAATATTATTTATAATTTGGATTTATCCGAAGCAAAATTTTGGATATGTCCGAGGCAAAAAACTTCACCCAAATCCAAATAGGGGCATGGCATATACACAAAGGAAGCAGTAAAGCCACAGCAAGCAACATTAGATTTCATCCCATTCAAAATCAAAATTTACAAAAGTCCAATAGTCCCATCCTGGGAAAACATTAAAATGGTTTGATACTAGTAGAAACGAGATCACATTCAAACAAAAGATGGAAAAAACACGTGCATCTACGGCGCACTTCACCGGATTATAATAACTACTATGCCTCGGTAGAAGGACCAGCTGTCGGAGCTGCATCGAATGAGGGAGGAATTGGATCTACATCGGATGATGGAGGAATTGGGTCCTAGAGCACGGAATCGGCCGGCACGCCTGTAGTATCCAAGACATGCAAGTATCCTTCTTAGAGAGCCATATTGACCTACTTCTGGTACTCATCCCCTGCCTTTTCAAAACCGACTTCATAGCCTGCAGCATCAGCCTCCTCCAGCTTGGCCTTGTACCTATCCGCATCATCTGCCCGGGCCTTATATTCCATCTCAAGCGCCTACAATAAATCGTTTCTCACACGGATGGCCTCTTTTGATTTCCCCTGATAGATTGACTTTTCGACCAGACTAGACTGCAAACCCTCCTCTACCTTCTTTCGAAGACTAACCTCCGTAGCAAAAGCAGCCTCCCGAGATGCGGCCTTTGACCAGGCATCATACGTTCGATGAATTCCCTACATTCCGGAGACAAAGTGTTAGGCAGGAAAACCAAGATAAGGGAGAGTAGAGCAAAACAACACCTAGAACATCGCCGTCAGCCCGGTGGAGAACAACTCGTCCTCAGTCTTGGGGAGACTTTCTTTGTCCCTCGGCAATATGGTAGCCCGGGCAAGTGCTAGATCCACCTCCGGAGTAGCAACCGAGTCGATATTGGTCAATGTCCAGTCATTGAAGGAGAAGATAGGACGCTAGAGGGGAGGGGCTAAAGTACTTTTGTCCGCCAACAGCTGATCCAGGACAGCCGCATATTGATCCGCTCGGGCAATATCAAAATCCAGTCTCTTCCTCTTCCCGGAGGCTAATCATGTGGTATCCTCTGGGAGATCTGGGGCTTGAAGGGACGGATCAACAACAACATTTACGGAGGGAGAGATGTCCAGGGGAGCATCGGTCAGAGGGACTTTAGTTCGGCCCCCGAGCAAATTTCGTACATGGATTGCTTTTCTCTTCACCATCAAAGGCATCTTGGGAGTCTCAGACTCTGCCCTTTACGGACTACCAAGATCTACGATGGTGTGGGAGGTGATCTGGACAGGGAATGGAGCCACTTCAGCTAGAGTTCGGGGCCTTGAAGCCCTTGTTTTGATGAAGGACCGGTATAAGGGTTTGTATACTATAAGATCCGAAATGTCCCGAGAAGACAAGGGGAGCTCAAAAAGTTTAGCGATCCGGTCTTCTACGGAAGCATTCTTGTTTCTCTTTACGGTCTGGGAATCTGCAAGGAACCGAAGAAAATGTTAAAGGAAAGTACATGATGAAATTCACCTAGAGATAGAGGATGCTTACCAAGACTGCCAGTGGCCCAAGACACTGAGTCTCTCGGGTTGTCCCATTTGCCCAAAACGACAACAAATTCATTGGCACATGGGTCTGAGTCAGGGATCCGGTTGAGCACCAAAGCATAACCCTTCCGGGTTGCAGGGAAATACTGCCCACAGGCTTTGTTCTAATTGATGGAGTATAACCCGAAGAATTCGGGCATGCCAATGTTCAGATGAAACTCGTAGTTCAGCTCCACTAGTGAAAGCATGATCCGGTAGAAGTATACTGTGAACTGGACCGTTGTAAGGTTCAGTTCATTTAAAATTATTGCTAACAACCCGGTTATGGGGAACCGGGGCCCCCCTTCTATAATGGCCATGAGGGGAACAATGATCTGTCCCCTCTGGTGTTTAGTGGTTGGATCACCATTTGCGTCCAGAGGCACCAGTTCCACAAAGACATCATCCGTAACAGAGTACTTCCTCCGGAATTGACCGATTTTTGGATTGCTGGAGAAATAGGATGTGAAGGGGCTTATCCCGACAGGTTCAGCAACCATACCACTCAGCTCGACAACACCGCCTCTGTTTCCTGACATTGCAAGACCTGACCAAAAGAAGGGGATGGGGATTAGTGATCATGGTTCGAAGAAGTGCCAACAAGGTAGATACTGTGGTAATGCCACTGAACCCTGGACGATACTACCTTGTGCAGGTAACCCCAATTTAAATAGGGGCATTTTAACCCCAAATTCAAGAAATAACGAAAGGGAACTATGCGAAAAGCAGAAATTGCCTGGATGGAAGGAGAATCAAAGTGCCGAAGAAGTTGGAATTTGCAGACTGAAGGATTTCAAAGCCGCTGCAGGAACTCTGGGTAGCAAAAAGGAAAGCGAGGGGGAGTTTTGTACTTATATAGTAGGGGGAATGGTGATTCAAATTCAAAATGGATGGGGCACATTTATTCAGGCACGGACTGCTAGATGGTGATATGTGGCAAGAAGATTCCAGAAGGGTCACCGCCACCGTTGGATGGGACATGTGCCTAACGCCCGGATTTACCGGGAAAATCTTGAACTGGGTACCTCAAGACACGACCATTAAGGCAGGATGCTCCCGGACCATCATGGTCAGCTAGATTGAAAGACAGGTGTACCCGGGGCATAATCTCAATACTTGTGGCCTGGTTGGACCATAAGTATTGAGGGGCTATTCTGGTAATCGAATCATGTATAGCCTTTGGGCCAGATCATGGAGCAAGCCCATTGGGGGTAGGCCCATCTAGGGCTGGACAGGTTGGTTCAACCAACCAGAGGGCTATCGGCCCAACATGCGACTTGAGCTAGTTTGGCAGGGAATTGCTATGGTAACCCGGTAGGTTACCTAGCACCGGACCATTTGGTCAGGGTATAGCAAAGGGGCTGTGGCCCAGCTCAAAGGTGCCTTTGGGCAGCATCGCTAGTCTTCTGACTACAGCTTAATGGACAGGATGCGGACCACTGGAGCAAGGTATCACTAGGCATGGTTCCAACCGGATCAATGCACCTTGGATCAACATGATCCTGCCTGGCTCAGTATAGAAAGTTGGGGAGATCCCGGATATTATGGAAGAATATCTGGGATGGTTACCGAAATTATCGCTGGATTGGACGCACTACAGGAAGGCTATAAATACAAATGTTGCAAAATGGGGTAAGCTCTCGATCCATTCTGGTTTACAGAGCCCTTACGCTGTTACTACACTCTCTCAAAGCACTCATCTGATTTAGGCATCGGAGAGCCTTTCCGCTGACCAGTGCTGGGTAGTTCTAATGTTTTCTTTGGTTGCAGGAGCCTTTTTGAGATAGCTCAGGATCGGATCTTTGGTAAGCATATCGGGTCACGGGTCCAAGAACCCACAATATCATTATTCATGATAATCTTTACTGTTTAGATAATAATTCATGTTGAGATATCCATATATCATTGTTGATTTACTGTTGCTTTAATTTTAGTAATTTCAGTATGCTTATTAATTTTCTGAGATTCTATTTCGGGATTCCAGCTTTGGTGTGCAGGACTGAAGATCACTAGTAGATGTCGTCCACTATTGGCCAGAGTCAAGATTAGCTTAAGGTTTTATTTTGTAAAACATATGTAGAGGTTTATGTAATAATAAGTATGAACTAAAGATGTTGGGTAATATGAGGTTGTTGAAGTTGTTGACCTTTATGTAGTTGTTTCAAATTATCAGAGATGCTTAGTTTAAGTTTTAATTTATAGTAATTCTTAGCTTAGAGTTTTAATAGAAAAGTTTATTTAAAATTAATTTTAATTTAAGAAATATGAATTAGTGAGATCTTAGTCTATCCTAATCCATATTTTTGGGTCGGGGTGTGACATTTTGGTATTAGAGCTTAGGTTTAATAATCCTTGGTGGTTAATGTGAGATGAAGAATTCGGTAATAGAACGTTAGGAAGTTATGGCCAAGATAGTGGACATATGAAGTTGAGTTATGTTGAGAGTTAGGAAATAAGAAATTTTTAACCTGCTAATGAACGATTTCTATGTTGTTGTGGTTGTATCTATATTTACTTGATGATTAGAATTGACGATGGAACATGAACATGTGGATCGACCAGAAGGTGAGGCATCTACAGCATCGGGACCACAAAGGAGGAATGAGAATGTATGGGTTGAGGAACCAATTCGAGCTGCGATGACAGACACACAGAGAATATTAGCTGCAATGATTGAGGACAGAGAAGAGATGGCATCATTTAGGAGATGGAAGACACAACAAGCTAATACAGGTACTGGATTTTTGGAGACGTTTAAAAAGTTATTCCCTACTGCGTTTGAAGGATTTGCAAACCCTATAGATGCTGAGAATTGGTTAAGAAGTGTGGAAAGAGTTTTAATAGCAATGAGTGTAGAAGATGATCAAAAAGTGATACTAGCTACTTTTAGTTTAAAGGGTCAAGCCTTAGTTTGGTGGAAGGCATTCAAAGGTAGTTGACAACCCCATTACCTGGTGTGCAACCAGTTAGGCTACAAGTGATAACATGAAATAGGTTTGTTGAGGTATTCAAAGATCATTATTGTCCTGAGGCTTATAGGTTTGAACAAGAGGCTGCGTTTATCCACTTAGAACAAGAAAGAAAGTCAGTAGTGGAGTATGAAGCTAAATTTGCTGAGTTATCTAGGTATGCATCTGAGCTAGTTGATACTGAAGAAAAAAAGTGTAGGAGATTTAGAAGTGGTTTAGAAACAAATGTGGAAACAAGGTTAACTTCATTTAGAGAACGTGATTATGCTGATTTAGTGGACATGGCAAGACAAATAGGAAAAGATGTACAAGGAACGTATGACAAGAGGCAAAAGTTTAAGGAGAAGAAAACTGAGACTAGTGGTTATGAAAAATCTGAAAGCAAAATGAGTCGGGTTGAGAGTAAGTCTAATGCGGAAATGTCAATAAGTCGGGGATAATCTTATAGGTGTTTTAAATGTGGATCATATGAACATCATATTAAAGATTGTCCAGAGAAAAGAAGAGGAGATAGATGTTTTAAATGTGGTGATATGGGTCATATTGCAAGATAGTGTACAGAATTGCAAGAACCAGTGGGATCAGTGGCAGGAAGTACTCCAATGGGACGAGGAGCAGAAGAAAGTGGAAGTGTTGGTCAAGGCAGTAGAATAAGAAGTCAAGTGATAGCACTAGCAAGAGTATTTTAGATCATTCATCATCAAAAGGAACCAGAGCCAAATAAGGAAGCAAGTATTCTAAATTTTTAGCATAATAAATATTGCTATCATTTAGAAATTGTGTAGATATTTTGGAAATCTACTTTAGCAGAAATGTTTGATGTTTGATAGTGAGTTGTGACTTCAAAGAGGATTACGTGTCATTTTGACACCTAGACACTACCCTTATATTTGGGTGAAAGCGGCGCAAGGCCAACGTCCCTTTCATTTGAAAATATTGAGCAAATACCTAGTTGTAATTTTATCTTTGGATGAATAATTCACTATGGTGTAGAGTATAAATATAAATGTTAATAAAGAAAATTTGAGATGATGATGTCATTTCGGGGATGAAATCTCTTAATAGGGGGAGAGTTGTAATACCCGTCCTAAAACTTTAATGATTAAGTTAATTAAAAAAGTTTATTTGTTAATATTGTATTCAAATAAGAAATTTATTAGCTAAATGATAATACTGGAGTGGGAAAAAGATGTTGGAAAGTATTAAGGAATTTTCTAGAAATGTTTATGAAATTTTGTGGGATTAGTGTAAGGCATTAGAGATAAAATAAAGTTGATTGTAGGTTTTAAATAAGTTCTAGGGGATTTAGTGCAAAGATTAGAAGTTAGAGGAAGAATTTGTGAATAAGGAAGCAAAATTGGAAATGGCTGTTATGGTGTCGAGAATGGTGATGCGTGGATGGGGATAAAGATACAGGGATGAATCTAAACCATGCAACGTGTATGAGTATTGTGGAGGAGTGATTTGCATGTCATAGGCGTAGATAATTTTACTGCTAGGTGTTGTAATCACAAAGATTGTCGTAAGGAAATAGAATTGGTAGAAGCCATTATATACATAACTTTGATTAGAACGTAAGAAATTGGGTGAAATTAATTTAGAATTCTATACTTGAGTGAATTAAATTGAGTAAGTGAGAGAAAGAGAAATGGTTCAGGAGGGAGAGAGAGAATTGACCATGTAGGAGAGACTTGGGTTCTGGTTTGTAAAGAATTTCGAAAAAGATAATGAACAGTGGGTATAGGTGAAGAAGAACACAAGCTTCGACAAAACTTGTGGATTTTATTCTAATCAATTGAGGTAAGATCTTGTAATTCTAAAAGTACAGAATCGTTGGAAATCATGTGTAGAATCTATGCTCAAAATTTTGTAGAAATCAGATAAAGATTGATTGGTTAATTCGATCAGGAACAATTTATAAAGAAAACCCAAATATCGGCAAAACCTTCTGATCTTTGCAGCAATCAATTGAGATGAGATCTTCCAAATCTAAAAACATAGAATTGTTCTATACTGTTAGTAGATCATTTATTCCAAATTTGAGGAGAATCGGAGTTAATTTGATAGGTTAAAATCAATAATATTAGATTAGAGAAAAAACCCAAAAATGTTGCAGAGCTATTCTTCGAATTCTGTCAAAACCTAAGATATCAATATCTGAGTTAGTCATAATATCGATATTTGAGGAAGAAGGCAAGAAATGAGAATCTTAGTAAGTCTCAGATATTGACATCTGGGACATCCTAGATATCGGTATCTAGGGGTTGCAGTATCTGATGCAATATCTTAGCAGCGGTATCTGAAACTTTGGCTAAGATACCGGTATCTGGGATTTGCAAGATATCGGTATCTGGTGTTTCGCATAGAATGTAAATTTTAATGAAAATTGTAAAATTTGGTATTTTTGATATATGATGATAAGGAATAATCAGTAAAAGATATTTATCTTATGTATGTTTATCAATTTATTATATTGACAGGTGGAAATTTAGAAAAGAATAAAGGACCACAAAATCAGTGAATGATCCTCTCTATAAAGGTTTTCATGAGAGGATTATGCATATTTTAATTACTAAATTATAGAAATGTTATTCGTTGATTAGTTGTTGTGTTTAATTGCATAATGGTTAAATATGCATATTAAAAATGGTTGAATATCATAACTTGGAATACATGTCGATGAAATAGGAATATAAAGAAGAGTCGTGTGTCGTAAGCAATGAGCTTTGTTGTTGTAAGCTATGAGGCTTTGTTGTCATAAGTTTTAAGCTTTGTTGTCGTAAGCTTGGGTGGCTTGTCATAGTAACCTTTGAGGCTTTGTCGGGTCTAAAATTTGACATAATATGCATTGTTCATAATCATATCATTATTCATGATAATCTTTACTGTTTAGATAATGATTCATGTTGAGATATCCATATATCACTGTTGATTTACTGTTGCATTAATTTTAGTAATTTTAATATGCTTATTCATTCATGGGATTCTATTTCGGGATTCCAGCTTTGGTGTGCAGGACTGAAGCTCACTAGTAGATGTCGTCCACTATCGGCCATAGTCAATATTAGCTTAAGGTTTTATTTTGTAAAAGACATGTAGAGGTTTATGTAATAATAAGTATAAACTGAAGATGTTGGGTACTATGAGGTTGTTGAAGTTGTTGAGCTTTATGTAGTTGTTTCAAATTATCAGAGATGCTTAGTTTAAGTTTTAATTTAAAGTAATTCTCAGCTTAGAGTTTTAATAGAAGAGTTTATTTAAAATTGTTGTTTAATTTAAGAAATGAGAATTAGTGAGATCTTAGTCCATCCTAATCCATATTTTTGGGTCGGGGTGTGACAGATTTATTGTGAACGAAACCTAGTGTTTCACTTGTTTAGTGTGTACAATGCAAAATTTGGGAAGTATACTTTGGGGAGCATCATCATTTGAACCCTGTGCGTCGTCTACAAATTCTTGTGAACAAGTGTATACTCCTCAAGTTAGGAATGAATGTATACCTAAAATTCGACAATTTTTTGGCACTTTAGAAGATGCCCAACAGTTTTACAACAATTATGGTAGAGAATCAAGATTTAGTACGCATGTCCATTCTAGCAAAAGAAATGACGATGATGAAGTCACTAGAAAAGAGTTTGTTTGTTATAAAGAGGGGGTTCAGGTCACCAAAAATGTTGACTGAAATACCGAAACTACTTCACGAATATGGGGGCTGACTAGACAAGGTTGCGGTGCCAAAATGTGCATTCTAAAAGATCGAGAAAATCATGGGTTTGTAGTCACCCAAATTGTCAAGGGTCATAACCATCCTCTTACGACGCCTAGGAGGGTTCATTTGTTGCGATCTCATCGTAGAGTCACACTTTCACAAAAGTCTTTGACACAACAACTAACAGCCATAAATATGCCACTCAGTAAACAAATGTCTATTTTACACACCTAGTTAGATTCAACTCAGCTCTAGTGTGTCCCCTTGACAGGGTTAGAATGCTGTTAATAGCCGAAAGCAAGATGGTTGAGACAGATTTCATACTTCTAGATGTCCCTAGCATATACAATGCCATTCTGAGCCAGGACTAGATGCACTAGATGGAAGCAATTGCCTTGACCTATTTACAAATCATACAGTTCAACAACTCTAATGGGCAGGAAGATATCTATAGAGATCAGATAGCCTCTAAGAGGTTCTATATGGCAGTCATAAAGGGTAAGATGACCTCAGCTCAAGTTCATTTGGTTGAAACCCCGGATGCTTTGGTACTAGAAGAGGTCAGTACCGAAGCATCAGAGAAATCAATAAAAGTCATGATTAGTGTTTCAGTCGAAGAAGATAGTCAGCGCTTATTCCTCATTGGGTCGTCTATACCGGAACATGATCAAGAACATATGTTCCAGTTTATAAAGTCCAACATTGTTGCGTGGACTCCCTACGAGATGCCATGGATCGGTCTGGATCACATTTTCCACTCGCTCAACATCGATCCTGCCTCCTAGCATGTAGTATAGAATTCTCATCATTCGACAACAATTTATACAGAGGAAGTGATTGAGGAAATGAACCGTCTTCTAGAGGCAAAGGCAATCCGGGAAGTTCAGTACCTGACATGGCTCACTGTGGTGACTGAGAATCCGGAGGGTGCTGAGGGTCCTTCGGATGATGGCCGGACGACTGGGGGTGCTCCGGTTCGCTGCGCGGTCACCTATAAGAGAAGAGGGACACCTTCTTGGCTCCTGCAAAACAAGGGTCAGTGCCCACCGGTCGGCAGCGACCGAGAGGGGCCTCCGATGGCTAAGTCAGGAACGGTTGGAGAAGGTAACGGTAAGCTGAAATGAGAGTTGGAGAGCTACCAGAATGCCA
>NMUG010004971.1:0-13460 GCA_002855965.1 Monotropa hypopitys | reverse complement strand
TTTCTGGAAGATAGAAACTCAACTTCCGGAACAGTAGGAGTAAATTATGGCACAACAAATCCCTCAATCCAAAGGGACTGTTAGTCTTTTCTTTAGTTATAAAAGTACTCAACAACTACACAATCCAATCACTTAAAGCAGTGTATTGTCAATTTACCCAAAATCTATACATAATCCCACGTTCTTTGATAGTTCCAAAAAAATCATATTCCTCAATCTCTGATCCCCCCCCCATTTTCCTCCATCTCTGATCCAACACACACACACACAGTTGTGCTCGAACAAGCAGAAAAAGAACAAGAAATAGGACAGGGCACAATAATTTTTCGTGGTTCGGCCAAATCCTACTTATTCCACGGGGAGATGGCTTTTATTATAATCTGGAGAAAATCCGAGTTCTTGTGTTACACACTCTCTCAATCTCACAAATTCTCTCGTGTATCTCTATCTCATGCTCTCTGTTTTTCTCACTTTTTGTCACACTCACAATAATCTAGGCTATAATGAGTATTTATAGAGTACAAAGGAAACCCTAATCATTCTCCCTTTGGACCTTAGCCCATCCGGCCCATACGGAGTGGAATCCCAACAATCACCCCATCCAACCCGAGTGGGCAAAGTCTTCTACAACACCCTTATGTTGCCTCCTCCAATCAGCTATCTCTGGCAAGCGCATGTGTCACTAACCAATCGAGCATCCATGCACCACCAAACAGATAAAACAAAAATCGAAAGAGTGTATCCTTGCAAAACCAGACTCCGCAACCAATCAGAAAATTCAAGTATCGCATCCCCTCAACAAGAATGTCTCCCCTCGTTCGAGTACCGCACCCCCTCAACTGAAATGTCTCCACTCGCTCACCTCAAATCTAAGGTATCCGCGCTTTCCAACCAAAGCACTCGCACCCCCTCAACCGGGGTGCGTCCGAGACTCAATGGCTCGGTGACCTTGGTGATAGCGTCCCTCCCTCCGTGTCGACAACTCTGGAGAGATCACTACCATCAAGCATATCAAGATAAAAATAAACTCCTTTTGGCTTCGTCGGAAACCTCAATTCCAAAATCTCCATCTCTTTCCTCTGAGCTGTCTCGTGAACAACCTGTACCCATTGCTTCTTCTTCAGGTCTAAATCTTGTACAGCTCCTGAGCATCCATGCTCTCTCCGTGTATGTCTTAACAAATGGTGCTTCTCCTATCCAACCAATTTCCCTATACCGCTTACTACATGTCTAACATCAACCCTTCCTATCACGACAGATCCCGCAAGCCTGTACAGCCAACCAAATCTCTTTCCCAACAGTACTTCATGCTCTCCAACAGAAACCCGAAGTACTCCAGAATCAGTAGAAAAATTATATCCTCTCTCATCAAGCATCCCGAGAGATATCAAGTTCTTCTTCACTCCTGGCATGTGCCTTACTCCTGCTACTTTCACAATTTTTCCGCTTGGCACTTGAAACTTCACTGTCCCCTTGCCAATAACCTCATTCATTGAATCGTTGGCCATCCGGACAAGACCTCCATCGCGTGCCTCGTACTCCCAAAACTGTTATCTATCCATGCAGATATGATATGATCACCCTGAATCCAGTACCCAATCTGATTTCCCTGCATTTGTAGAGTCTAACACTGCCAATGCCAAATCATCATCGAAGTCCTAAATAACCAATGGTGTCTCCTTTGGTGGGATTCTCTCTTTCTCCGCCTTAAACCTTGAACAATTCTGTTTTATATGCCCCTCTTCTTGGCAATGATAGCAAGTGAAAGTATGCCCCCTCGATTTGGAACGATTTCTGCCTTCTTTCCTTCTGCTTCCTTGGTTCCTGTCCCTGTTACAATCCGAAATCAGTGCCCGTGTCTCGTTAGCATGTTCAGTCCCCATCTCTCTCCTCTTTGTCTCCTCATTGAAGATAGCATCCTTAACCATAACCATCGTCAACTTTCCTTCCGGCGCAGAGTTACTCAGGAAAACCACCAGTGTCTCCCAATTATCCGGTAGGAAACTGAGCAACAACAAAGCATGCAACTCATCATCGAATTTCATCTCAACATTGGACAGATGATTAACCAAATTTTGTAACTCACTGCAATGCACAGCAACCGAATTCCCAATCCTGAGCTTCAAATTCACAAGCATCCTCATCAATAGCGCCTTATTTCAGAAAGTTTTTGACTGATACATCCCCTCCAATTTCGTCCACAAAGCATAAGCGTCTGTCTCCTAGGCTACATGATAAATAACCTCATGTCCAACACACTGGCGGATCAAAACAACTGCTTTCCCATTCAAACTCTTCCAATCTTCAATTTTCACATCCGTCGGCTTGACTCCTGTGCGTTCCAAGGGATCATACAACTCTCTTACAATAAGTATATCCTCCATCTGAGGCTTCCAAATCGCATAATTGGTCGCCGTTCATAGAATCATCACATTCATGTTAACCTCTGACATCTCATCAAACAAGATAGTCGAAAAAAACACCCTTAGAAACTCTCACACCTGATTTGATACTCCCGGAACGATCTAAAGCAGTCAAATCAAGCATACCGTCAATATCCATATCAAATCTCTGCAAAACGAGTCCGGGAATGGATCCAAGACATCGAACATTGGCGGGAACCGGTCCGAACCGGTCGTGAACCGGCCAAAAAATAGTTGAACAGGCCAAATAACAGCAGAACAGATCGGAGCCCCACCACCGCGCGTGTACTGCACCGCGCGAGTCGATCTCACTCGCGGTACACGCACCGCCTTCAACTGGCATGTGCGGGCTCCTCTGGCATCCGACGACCGGCTTTACACCTCCGAGATCGTCTCCTCGAGACGAACAAGCCTGTACGATCAGTCCGATATCGAACAGACCCTCTGTCCGTCTTCCGCGCCTTCCGTCGATGTTCAACGCGACCGTGCTCCGTCCTCCGGTGACAAAAAACAACCGCCCATACACTGTTGATCGTCTCCGAAAATATTCGTGATCTCCGGTGTTCAACCAAGGCTCTGATACCAGTTTGTTGTGCTCGAACACGTACCACCAACACAGAAGCAGAAAAAGAACAAGAAATAGGACACAAATATTTTTCGTGGTTCCGCCAAATCCTACCTATTCCACGGGGAGATGGTTTTTATTATAGTCTGGAAAAATCCGAGTTCTTGTGTTACACACTCACTCTCAATCTCATAAATAAAAACCTCACAAATTCTCTCGTGTATCTCTATCTCATACTCTCTGCGCCTTTTCTCAGTTTTTGTCACACTCACAATAATCTAAGCTATAATGAGTATTTATAGAGTACAAAGGAAACCCTAATCATTCTCCCTTTCGGCCT
This sequence comes from Monotropa hypopitys, assembly GCA_002855965.1. Taxonomy (NCBI): domain Eukaryota; kingdom Viridiplantae; phylum Streptophyta; class Magnoliopsida; order Ericales; family Ericaceae; genus Monotropa; species Monotropa hypopitys. The sequence goes on along the minus strand of NMUG010004971.1, from coordinate 10,132 downwards.
TCGCCCATCCTACCCACGTGGGGTGGAATCCCAACACACACACACAATCCCAGCGTAAGCAGTAAGCGCAACCATATACATCAACATACACAATACACAACTCTGCGAACATACATTGATTATACGTATCGTACACTGAGGGGATACAGAAGAACAGACAGGAACATTGGAACAGAATGCAAAAGTTTTTAAGGGTCGACATCGTGAACGAGTTTACCAATTCTACCTTTGCTTTGGCAACCTCTGCTTCTCTCTGATTCCGACCCATTTACGCTCTCGGACTGATGAACATGAAAGAATAGCGATTCCCCTTATTTTTAGGGGTCCCAAATATTTCTTTAAATTGGTTGAGGTTTCCAAAATTACCCATGGATTAACGCACGAGCTTTCCTTTTTCCATGTCTCGGTCAAAAGTTTTCATCTCCCTCACACTCTCTCAAATTATTTATTAAATTTGTGCGATGGTAGAAAGTGTTTACTCTGCCCTCGCCGGTAGACGGTAACGTTTACAGGATGGACTGGTTGTTCGTGCTAATCTGCTCTGACTGTACATGATCCTGTGCTCAGAGAAAACAGTTAGAGGACCTCCCGCCTCTAGCGGCCGGAAGGCTCTCCGATGACTAAGTTAGTCATTTATCGAAGATGAAACTGTGAACTCAAAGCACAAGGGTTGAGAGAGCAAAATAGCATGTACCTTCCGGGTTCTCAGTTTCTCACTGGAAACGAGGTCCTCCTCGGACCATTCGCTTGTTCTTCTTGGGCAGAGCGTTGGTTTGCCACATTCTTGGTCAAACCGCACGTCTGCACACCTTTTTCTGTCCTTGGAGACTGGGATGTCTTCTTGGGAAGGGAAAGTCTGACATGCGTGTAGACGCACCGTCGTCGGACTGGTTGACACGTGGACTCCTTGTCTGTCTCCCTTCCCTAGCCATATTACTAGATGCCGCGCAGACGGATGTCGATCACGCAGACCAGACCCAATCCGCACAATGGGCCTTATTGGGACACGTGTCTGGTTGTACCAGATATGGTCCGACACGCATCGTACTGGATAACATGATCCCGCGCAATAGGGATGTCTCCCCGCACAGGGAAAACCTGATCCGCACAGTACAGGTGCTGGTGACATGGCGGTTTGTATCCGCGCTGGACCTGGTTTGTGCGACTATGACTTTGACACGTGATATATCTCGGAATATCCTACCACAATTGCCCCTAGCTCTGGCTGCTTCAGCTGCACAGCGGGAGTAGGCAGAGCTCTGAATCTTTAAGAGTCTTCAAAACGCTGTCGTTCTCACTATCGAATAAGGACAGTCGTCATTCTTTTGAAGAGGCGCCTCAATAAATGCGCATTTATTAGCTGGGTCCCACGCACTCTGCGCGAGGCAGAAGGGACCGTTGGGAATGATTGTTCCACGCATGCCGCTGCCTCAGGGAACGTGCGGGCGCGCACTATAAAAGCATGCCTTTGCAGAAATTTCAAACCACCTAGTCCCTTGTCTTCTCCGCGCCTTCTGAACCCTAGCTTTTCTGCAACCCTCTCCTTGCTCGCCTTTCTCCTTCGCGTAAGTCATCCTTATCTGCCATGGGTTTCTTTAGATATCTCGTCGACACTCCGGAAGGACTCGAAGCCTTCAGGGCTGAGTACGGGGTGCCTGACGATGTATCGCTGGAGCTTGTTGCCCCGGATTATGACCGGGCAACAGCCGATAGGAACACCTTCCACGTCCGATTCATACACATCGTGGAGGGTGGTGTACGTTTCCTCTGCATCCCCTTCTTCGAAACTTTTTTTCTTTCTTGAACCTGACACTGATGCAGGTGGCCGCCAACACATTTCGCTTGTAATGGGAGTTGCTGCCTCGAACCAAATCACGGGTTCGAGGATGACTATTTTTGAGATTCTGTACAACTATGTCGTCGGCCATAATCGCGGCGAAGTTGTTACATACTACTTGAAGCACCGCACAGATAGGATGAAGCTGGTCGATTGACTCCCCGACTCCGCAAAGGGGGACGATGATGACTACTTGATTGTTACTGGGAACTAGGAGTTCCCCCCAGGCTCGAGTAGGGATTATCTGATCCCTCGCAGATACGGGGGCCCTCGTCGGTCCTCTACCTTTTGCTTTCTGATCTTTTCGTTGCTTTTCCTTCATGTCCTTTGCTAACTGTTTTGTCTTTACTGTTCTGCAGATCATTTCGTCAACCGAAATTCCTTGCACAATTCTCTCTATAGAAAAAGGGAGGTTGAGAAGGCCATTCGCTTCACACATCCATCTGGAATACTGATCGACAGGGCAGTCGAAAAACTCATGGATTATACCCCGCACTACAGGGGTATCGCGACAAACGACGACCCGTGGATTTTGAGCTTCCTCCTCTGCCCGCTGTACCCGTTGCATCTGCTCCTCTTGCGCGTGCCCCTCTTGCGGCTGACATTACTGGAGAGGAGGAAGAGGAAGAGGAAGAAGAAGAAGAAGATAGCTCTGGAAGTGCTGTTGCTGAGGAGAGTACTGAGAGCGACGAGGTCATCGTTATTGACCGGTGGGACATAGCTCCTCGAACTACCGGGCAAGCTACCGCAGATCCATTTGCTGCGGGTCCATCTTCACGGGAGCCGCGCGGGTTCGACCTCGACCAAAGTCAATTGCTGCGAGACTGGGAGGACCAACCTTCACTGGTAGCGAGAGAGGCGACATGTCTGCTTTTCCTCTTGCTGAACTTGTTAGGAGAACCCGAGCTGCGGGTAGGCCCCTAAGAGGACGCTCCCTCACCCCACCGCATGGAGCAACTCAAACTGGCGATGCAGTCGTCGTTCCAAAAACTTCTTCCGAGGTAATTCCCCTTATTCCTTCTCAGAAGGTGGTCCAAACAACGGTAGCTAATCCGCCTTCGGACACTGCTCTGAAGCGTGCCGCAGACGACATGCTGAGCCTGAGACTTCCAAGAGAATGAGGGGTGTGGGGCCTGTTGAACCCACCCAGCAGGTGGCTGTTACTGATGCCCCCGGCAGTTCTGCTGGGCGATGGGAGCCTAAAGTTCTGAAGGATAACGGAACCCCCATCCCAACGAGTGCCAAGATATTTGATGGGGATTGCGCTCGCGGGCTTTCCCGCACACTGCTCCTGCCAGTCGACATGGCTGAAGAGAAGAAGAAAAGCACTCTGGAGCTGTCCCGCCGCACACTGGTGTATGCGATCAAGGTACATACGTTTGCTACTTTCGTCTTTCGTTGTCAGAAACTTCCAATTGCTGTCTTCTTACAATTTTCCTTTGAGCAGGCACTCCAGGTCTCCGTCGAGATTGACTCGCGCATCATCCCACTCCACACCGAGCTGACTAAGACACAGGACAAGCTGAAGGCTGCTTCTGATATCGTTACGTCCTTGCGGAAGATGTGCGAGGAGGACAAGAAGAGTCTCGTCGATGCTCGCAATGAGTTGAGGCCTCCAAGGCAGAGACAGACTGGCTGAAGGGATTGCTGGAGAGGGCCGAGGCAGACAATGCGAGGGCTCTAGCTGATGTCCGCTCTGAGCTGGTCTCGAATACGAGGACGTTTGACCTCGCGAGGGAGGGATTCGAGGCTGAGAAGGAATCCTTCAACAAGAAGCTGACCGAGAGGAATGCCCAGTTGGAGAAGGCTCACCAGCAGATTATGAGCGGCTATACCGCCGCATATGAGAAGGGTGCCGCCGCTACCAGGATTGACTATGAGCGCTCCTTTCAGGAGCAGCTTCCAGAGATTAAAGAAATCTTTTTTGCTGAGATCTGGAATCTTGCCCTGGAAGCCTGCGAGACTCCTGCTGATTCCCCGCTGTGGAAGGAAAACATTATGACTGCTCCCGCTGATGCACAATCTCAGGTCCCTGCTGATAGGGCCTCTGCTTATACAGCCAATGTTCCTCCAGCACCTCAACTTCTGAGGTCGTCCTTCCTGACACTCCTGCTGTTGGCCTGGTAGAGCAGACCGTTGGAGAGGAAGAGTTGGAGAAGGAGGTTTCCAAGGAGCAAGCATGAGCTCCTTGGGTTTTTGTTAACCTTGTTTGCTGTTTTCTTTCTTTTTTCTTTGGTATGGCTGTACTGAACCATTTTGTAATGCAATTCTGTTTTTATTGCTGGATGACTTGTTATATCTTCTTTACTTTTGACTTCTTTCTAACTTCTGTGCTTCTTTTGACTTGTGGTGCGGCTGAGCATCCTTGGAATTCGTCAATTCCCTTGAGGATTTTACTTGGCTCTATCGCACTGGCTGGCAGTTGTCTCGAGCATTCTCTACTCAGGACTGTTGGCTATTTATTGATTTTGAGACCAACTCCTTGGGACTTTTGTCCCCTATAAGGTATTGATCTCGAGACAACTACCTGAGTATTCTCTACTCAGGACTGTCGACCATTTACTTGTTTTGATATCAATTCCTTGGGATTTTGGTCCCCTATAAGGTTTTGATCTCGGGACAACTATCCTGAGCATTCTTTGCTCGGGACTATCGACCATTTACTTGTTTTGAGATCAATTCCTTGGGACTTTGGTCCCCTATAAAGTTTTGATCTCGGGACAACTATCCTGAGCATTCTCTGCTCGGGACTGTCGACCATTTACTTGTTTTGAGATCAATTCCTTGGGACTTTGGTCCCCTATAAGGTTTTGATCTCAGGACAACTATCCCAGGGTATTCTCTACCCGGGACCATTGCCCTTAGTAAGAAAGTGGAGGCTGGATCAGCGTCTGCTTCTTTACTCCATCTAGGCTGCCGGAATGCTTGAGACTGGAATTTGGGGAAAGTTGAGACTTTTATTGATGACTTTTCGATACATTTGCTTCAAAAAATCCGTGAAAAACTACTGAAAAAACTTCTTCAGATTTCCACTCTACGATAGGTAGGGGCTGAAGTAAACCTGCCGGGCGTTGATGCTCCGCCTTCACCTACTGACATGTAAGGCATCTAGAAACAAACACTCCAACATCTCTTCTTCATCCCGGACCACCAGAACCGCCGTCGAAGATCGTGGTACATCTTGGTACCTCCCGGATGGACTGCCAAAGGAGAATGGTGAAACTTGTGCAAAATGTTTTCTCGGCATAAAGTAGGAATGAATAATCTACCAAGCTAGCTCAAACTGGAATCTGCATGGATCATCCAACCCTGCCGCACGTCGTCGCTGAGAAATCTAGTACGGAACTCTAACGTCTCTAAATCCGTTGCATGAGCCTCGGTAACCAATCTAGAAAGCTCCGAATGGATGGATAAATTGCACAACGTCGCATGATCACTGGCTTCTTCTGCATGAAGAACATAAGGACCCAAATCTTCCATAGATCTCCAACCAGAGACAACCAAACTCGCCAAGTGAGAAGACCTTATACTCAAAGCATTAGCAACTACATTTGCCTTACCGGGATGGTAATGCAACTCAAAATCATAATCTTCCAAATGCTCCATCCATCGCCTTTGCCGCAAATTAAGCTCCTTTTGGGTGAACAAGTATTTTAAACTCTTATGATCTGAGAAAACTTCGAACCGCTCACCGTACAAGTAATTTCGCCACATCTTCAACGCAAAAATGATTGCTGCCAACTCCAAATCATGAGTCGGGTAATTCTTCTCGTGAATCTTCAACTGTCGCGATCCGTAAGCCACCACTTTACCTCTTTGCATGAGTACACAACCCAACCCGTCATGTGAAGCATCACAATACACCGAATAACCAACTCCACACTCGGGAACAATAAGGATAGATGCTGAAGTGAGCCACCGCTTCAACTCTTCAAAAGCCGATTCATAATCATTATCCCAAAGGAAAGGAATACCTTTGCGGGTCAAACGAGTCATGGGTGCCACGAGTCGAGAAAAGTCCAACACAAAACGTCGATAGTAACCAGCTAGACCAAGAAAACTCCGGATGTCGAACACACTCTGGGGATGTGGCCACAAAGAAACTGCCTCTATCTTGCCTGGATAAAAAAAAACACCGCCTTGGGAAACAACGTGACCAAGGAACTTTACCTCCGGGAGCCAAAACTCACACTTGCCAAGTTTGGCATAAAGGCGATGTTCCCGCAACAATTCTAACACAAGTCTGAGATGAAACTGATGTTCCTCCTCGGAAGCAGAATAGATGAGAAGGTCGTCGACAAAGACCACTACAAATCGGTCAAGATGAATGCAGAAAATGCGGTTCATGAGATCCATGAACATAGCTGGAGCATTGGTCAGGCCAAAAGGCATGACAACGAACTCAAAGTGACCATAGCGGGTGCGAAAAGCCGTCTTCGGAATGTCCTCCGCTCGCAATCTTAGAGAAACATGTCGAACCACGCAGCTGATCAAATAAGTCATCTATCCTAGGCATAGGATACTTATTCTTCACCGTCACACGATTTAACTTCCGATAGTCGATGCACAACTGCAGTGAACCGTCCTTCTTTTTCGCAAATAAAGCAGGCGCACACCACGGGGAAGAACTAGGTCGAATGAAGCCCATATCATATAGTTCCTGCAACTGGGATTTTACCTCTCGCAACTCCACTGGCGCAAATCTATAAGGTGGTACAGAAATCGTAGACGTGTCGGGCAACAAATCAATGGAGAACTCCACCTCTCGCCTAGGTGCAAACCGGGCAACTCTGCCGGAAACACGTCAGGGAACTCGCAAACAACTGGGGGTAGCTCCCCACGTAGAGAAGAATCATCGTCGAGGCTAAGACTGGCCAACATACAACTGACTGAATCTCGGTCCCTCGGATCATAGAAGGAATAATCGGTGGACTTTTTCCGGTCGCCATACACATAAAAATAAAGTTCTCATAGAGAGAACAATCGTACTCGGCGTCGATGACAATCAATATGGGCATGGAAGGTAGACAACCTGTCACGTCCCATCCTCGACAACTGTATCAACAACCATCCAAGGATGGGCACGACACGGTGGAACACACTAATTAATACTAATCTCACAATAATCTAATAAACTAATGCAACTACAACTGAAAGTAAACTGAAACTGCTGAAATATAAATATCTACAACTGAACAACTAGAACTGAAATAAAAACTCACTAAACAGAATGAGCTACAAACAACAGTCCAAAACTCACACTGCTGAACTAGAAATATAAACAAACTCTCTCACTCAAACAACAGGGCTAAACAGTGCCTGACAATCATAAACTGTAAACTGAAAACTAAATATGTACATCTGAAGAAAAGAAAACTCTACTATTGCTACTACTACTGCTACTAGAAGTCTGAAGAAAAACGGACAGAAACCTCCTCCATAACCGTCAAATGCCAAACGCCTCACCGCAGGCTGCGGCTCAACAGGTGGACACGCTAAAGCGTAGCTGTCCTCACTCACACTCTGGCCTCGCAAAACGCTGGAACTGTGGACTCTAATCAAACACAAGACTCTGCAAAAACTGGAAGGGGTCAGCCTTGTGATTAGCTGCTTTGGAAGTTCCAAGTAGTATCGTTGGAAGTAAGCTAGTAGCCGTTTAAAAATTTGGGAGTGGTATTGAATTTTTGTGATCTTAATTTCGAGGACGAAATTTCTTGAGAGGGGGAGAGTTGTAATACACGTTCCATATTATAAATTAATTTAAAAACAATTCAAGAATATTGGAAATTTTAGAGAGAATAAGGAAGGATCTTTAGCGCAATTAAGCATTAATTATGTTAGTGACATAATAGAAAAATGCCCAAATTATACAAAAATTGTATATAAGTAAGGAGGATGGCACACAAGGGTATTAACCTTTTTAATTTAAGGGCAAATAGGTAAATTGCATTAAAAATCTGATTTTAGGGGTTGAGGAAGCTCTCAAATCCCTTCATTATGCAAAACCTAGAGATGGGAGGCTAGAGAGGAAGGGAGAGAAGGGCAAAAGAGTTGGGAAAATCCAAGGGCATTGAGAAGAAATTAGAAGGAGAATCCTTCTTCAATCTTAATCCACACGTAAGTACGAATCAATTTATGTACATATCATTCTCAAATCACTTCAGATTTGAAGTAGATCGAGGTTTTGGTTTCAAACTCGTTTTTGGGGAAAACATAGGAAATTGGGTTTTTGATTCTTGAAATTGGTTGTGATTGGAGGTTTTAATGGAGTCCCATTCAAGCATATAATGATCCTATATGTTAGGAACATTTAGTAGTTGATGAATTTAAAGTTTGGAGGTGTTTAGAAGTGTTTGGAACGAGTTTGGAGAAGTTTGGACCGTTTTTCGTCAAAAATCACGAGTCTCAGAAATCGCATCAGAGGGGGTGGCAACCGGTTGGGATGTTGGGTCCAACCGGTTGGGATGAAGAGGTGGTGACCGGTTGGGAGGGTTAGGCAACCGGTTGGGATGTGTAGAGGGTTGGCCAACCGATTGGCCAACCGGTTGGGGGTTCGGTTGGGTCTGAAGGATGTCAGCCCGACCGGTTGGGAGGTCAATCCCAACCGGTTGGGAGGGGTTTTGCCCGAAATTTTGGGCAAGTGTTTGGGAGTTGAAACATGATTAAATAGCATCGTAAAGAGATGATCTTTGGTACATTAAGACATATGATCATTTGATTTATGTTTCTCTATTTGATTTCCATTTATAATCGAATTGTGGACTGAAATTGGTATTGTTTTGACAGAGATGTTTGAGGAAGGCATTGAGGCCTCACTCAATGGCAAGGAAAAGTTTGAACCAGGCAAAGAAAAGGTTTGAATAACGGTGCTGGTGAGTGTAAGGATGTAGTATCTTTAATTGTACATTCGCAATGTTATTTTAGTTAACTATTTATTATGACATGAAAAGTTAACGGTGTAATTGTTGTTCGGAATAATATGCAAGAACATGAAAGTATGATGAGAATAATATGCATGAACATGAATACATAATGAGAATGATGACATGAAGTAGTGATATGCATACACATATATGCATGAGTTGTGATAAGAAGCATAATATGCACGTATAATATATTATGCATGCCTCTGTGGGACGGGTGGCGATTGTTGGCAACCAATGTAAGTCCAACAGTACGTGGGACGTACACCAAGTGTTGTTGCGCGGGGCGCTTGAACTACTACCCATTGTAGTAGCGGTTGTTAAAGCATGGGATGCTCAGTTTACTTGAAAATGGCTTGGATATATGTAAAGCATTATGCATGAGAAGTATTGTGGAATGAAAGTCATAACTACTCCTAATTCATGATTTACTGTCACTAATATGACTTGTGTTCTGGAAGTTAAATATATTATATTCATACTATGTTTCCTTGTCTTTGGCTTGGAAATAGGTTCAGGGTTAGCTGTCCACTACAAGGCTGGAGTTATAGAGGCTTGTATGAGTTGATGAGGTAGTGTCATCCAGTGAAGAAGGCTTGGTGCTTGTGGCTGATTTTAGCACGTTTGGTAGACTCTTGTTGTCTTTTGTTTCCGTAGACTTGTGTTAGGATTTTGTAGTAGCTTAACCTTTTCCATTGATGTTCTTTCCTTTGAGAGTTTTGAGTAATGGTAACACTTGTTGGGATTCATGTTTTGAAGTTCCGCTTGTCTCTTTTATTTAGTGTTGGCAAATATTACTTGGAGTTTCATTTAGCAAAGAAGTTTACAAAAATTTTTAAATTTTGTGTATTTTGGAGTTTGGGATGTTACAACTTGGTATCAGAGCTTAGGTTGGTAGGTCCGAGTTAGGAGACCGCGTGATTGAATGGAAATTTGCTCGAGGTATGAGTTTGAGGTATGTGTTGGGAGATTGGGTATTAGTATTTTGTGACTATTGTGTGTGTCTTTGACACCTATGAGACTTACCTCGAAATCTAATTAGAAGGACGCCTGATCAACGTTCCCTTCTAGTGTGAAGTCTTGGAGAGTCGAATAGAAAGCACAATATAACAAAATGCTAGGAGGTGGAGTTAGTGGTGAAGAAGTTAGTAGTGGACCATAGGATATTGAGTCATGCTTGAGTCATTGAGGTGTGTTGACTAACGCGTGCATTTTATATCTAACACTTGTTTCCACCATATTTCTTGTCTAAGTGTGTGGCAGGAAATAAAGAATGTGCAATAACCAGACAGTACAGAGAATCAGTTAATCAAAGAAAGATGAGAATTGCTCGATTTCAGTAAGGAACTCTAAGGATAGAGGGCTAAATGAT
>NMUG010004970.1:0-13463 GCA_002855965.1 Monotropa hypopitys | reverse complement strand
AAAAATTTGTTATTCTTTATGAACTGTATCGCTGCAAAATGCAAGTCTATTAGTTCAATAATTTTTGTTTTTTTTGTCTTAGTAGTTTTACTTCAATAGATGAAAAAATATTTTAAGCGAAGAGAACCAATAGATGTGTCTGTTTCGGAAAAAATTGATAATTCTAGACCACCTAAACAAAGATGTGTCATAGTTAATCTGGCGGAGCTTCTAGCTGATCCTGGATTGCGACCTCGAATTAGTGATTATAATCCTAATGAGATGGACTAAATTCGCAGATACTATTTGCAAAAAGGACATTTCCAACCTTATGACCACATTTTCCCCCAAACACTATTTGTAAACAAACAACGACGATTTAACAAGGCGTGGTTTTGATAAGTATCCTACGTGGTTGGAGTATAGTGTTGCAAAAGATGCTGCGATTTTATTGTATTGAATTTAAGCAATTTTCTACGCTTGCGATAAATATGTGGACCTTGCATGAAAATTCTAAATCCGCCCCAGACATAGATATCCAAAAATCTGGGCAGAAGTCATACTGACCTATACGCCTATACGTCGCACTAGAATAACAGTGTCTTCAGAATAAATCCCAATTTGGATAAAATCCTAAAATACCCCACCACACTTCTTTTCTCAATTTCATCTTTTATCTGCCAGGGAAATACTTTGTTCATAAAAACAGTAATTTAAAGCATAAAAATATGATTGAATTCTATTCAATAAACATATTGTGACTTAACATGGGCTGTGCTAACTTGAAGGGGCATCATACACCCACGGGCGTATCCCAGCGGTAGTTGGGGGATACTCGCATAATGCAGTCTTTGCAGGTTTAGGGTTCGAGTCTCACCGCGCCCGTGTGCGCAGAGTGAGGCATTATCACGTTCAGGAAAGGGTATGCCCCAATATCCCGCTGAGAAGTTCCCGGATTTACCCCTCAACGAGTACTGGGTGGTGTGCGTTGGGGCCGTTGGTGGTTCGGGTAAAAGCGTTTTTTTAGAAGGGACATCATAAATGAGCAGGAATGTTTATATCAAATGCAGGTTCATATGTCAACGCCACCTGATTAGGTCGAGTCCAAATTGGTGAAACGACACATTGCCACCATCTACCTAGTCAAATTCATGTCTACTTGTCATCCCCAATATTTAAGTCAAAATGTAAAATTTCAATAAGACAATCAAGAGAGACTGGGTGTGTGTTGTGCAAAAAATAACTCCCCAAGAGCATCTTTTATAAGAGGTCAAATTTTGAAATGTCAAATTATGACATAAAATTTAGCATCTGAATATTTGACATCTATTATTGAAAATGCTATAAACATATGGGATTATGAAAGATTCGAGCCGTTGATAAATTTAAAAAAGATTAAGTAACATTATAAAAAATTAGCTTGTTCGGGTAACTGTAATTATTTCAACCAAAATGATTCAAAAATTAGGTTTAAAATTTCTAAATGAAAATAGTCCTTTTGGATGAATTATTTATAGTTATCTGATTAAACTGATTTTTATAATATTACTGTGGTATGGTAAATCTGCATTAGCCATGTGGCATCGTAGATTCAGGCTACCTGCACGGCTATACAGTGCGGTAACATCATCAGGTATGTTTATGCACTCAGTGTGATTTATTGCATGTGTACGGCACTGTGAGATAAGGTTAACTCGATAGGGTTGACATCCAAGCAATGTGGTACATGGGCAACTCGGTAATACAGTACGGATCCCCCCAGATTTAGCCGACAGTGCATTCGTAGGGAGTCCATGCTGGGGATAAGGTTTGGCCTGCCATGGTCAAACATCCAAATAATATGGAAGCTCTATTTAGGGACGTACGGGCTAGATCAAAGAGGATTTAGTTGGACGAGTATTATATGAATATTACTTGGACTAGATCTTAAGTGATGAAGTCTACTGTAGGCCCAATAGCTATATGACACTTGGGATTAGGTCAGATCCAATGGGCTAGACATCCTGGTAGGGGACCACGACTGGGATCATGGCAAGAAATAGTTACCTAGGTATAAGTGTGACACTTCGATTGTGGATAAGGCTAGGCCCAATGGGACAAGCATCTGCAGTATGGGACAATGTTCAGATCGACAATAACATGGACAGAAAATACATGCATTGGTTAACGAGTAAGAAGTTAACCAATGCACGTTTCAACTGTTATTAGGCCAAGCAAGTCTAGTAGAAATGTCAGAAGAAGCCCAAAAGCCGGGAGATGATTAGTCTGATGGATTAATCAGATGGACGATAAGAAGTCTCCTGTCTAAATTCATTTCCCTTCTTGATGGGAAGTGAAGAAGTTGGAACGACTCATTAATGATAGAGAGATATAAAAGAGGAAAGTTACTCCCTTCAGAGGGGACCGACACATTCTGGTAACGAAACTCTGCTTAAATACTCTCTCACCCTCTATGTTTTATTCTTCAATTTAGAGTTAAGTTTCTCTTACCAGAACTAACTTAATCATCAAAGGGCCTTTCAAGCCACTTGGCGGGGGGGGGTGTCTAACCAATTTGTGGTTGCAGAAGTACACGGGAAGGAGACGAAGTAGGAGATAAAGCAGGAATAAAGGAAGAAAAGATTACAGAAAGAGTTAAAGTAACCAAAGTCGACAGCTAAAGTCGTATCCTTGCAGGGGTAAGATTTATCCCCGCACAATTGGTGTCGTTTGTGGGAAAGAACAAGTCACGTCGAAGTTGAAGTTGAGTTCAGAAGATGGCAACAACAAACAACAATGAAGCACAAGGACAACTAAGGGGTCCCGGAGATGGCAAAAGGGCAATAGAAAACCACCCTGAGCCACCACCAGCACCAAAGAAGCCCAGGAGTCTCCCTAGTTTCTAGAGGATTGTGTATGGCAGACCAAGTCAACACACTGCAAAGGGAAAGGAAGTTGAATCTCTAGGTGTTGGGCATATGGGATTATTCTGATGAAGAAGAAACAGGACACGTTCCCTAGGCTCTCAGTCCCGATCCAGATCAAGGTCTGTTAGGGATGAAAACATGGTGGAAATAGTCAAAGCCCAAGCTCAAACCATCAGGCATTTGGAGAGGGAGATGAATCTACTAGTTCAACAGCAAAATCCTAAGGTGGTAGACCAAGCGCCACTGGTGGTTAACGTTTCTGAAAGCCAAGGAAGGCGAACATTCAGCACCCACCCCTGGGATGTTGGGGGCCAATGGGTGGAATCCAATGCCTTAGAGAGGACCTATGGTGCAAACAGGGGAGGAAGGGCTCCACCACCCCTTCAGAGATGGAGGCAAGTGGTTATGGAACCCTGACAACCCTATGAGCACCACAGTCAAACCAGAAGTCATGTGAACAAGGCAAATCCCTCTAGATCAGTTTCCTCAGTCCCAGATCTTAGAAAGAAGATCATCTGTCGCAAGGGTCTAGTGCTAGATCAGCAAAATCTAGGTGGGGGAAGCAATGCAGCCCTAGAAGACATCAATAATCTACAAAGATGGATCGACGAAAGTCTCAAGGGTGGGGGAACTGCCTAGGAGACGACTAAGCATGTGGTTCAACAGATCACCTCATCTCCCTTGTCTAGGGAAATCACTTTATACAGGATCCTGAGGGGGTTCTCCCTCCCAAACTTTCCAAAATATGATGGGAAGGTGGATCCCATTGCTCATCTGAAGGACTTTTAACAAGCTCTCATCCTCTACGAGGGTGGTGAGCTTCTCTATTATAGAATGTTCACCTCAAGTCTGGGGTGTTTAGCATTGACATGGTATCACAAGCTTCTGGCACAGTCTATCACTTCCTGGGAGTAATTAGCCGAGACTTTTATTGTTCACTTCATGACTATTCATGCTGCTCCCAAACACTTCGATTCTCTGATGTCACTGAGAAAGTGTGCTAACGAGAATATCCGGGAGTATGTCGGAAGGTATGAGGAAATGTACAATGAGGTCAAAGATTACACCGAGAAGCAGGTAGTCTCTATGTTCAGGTTGGGTCTCTCCTTTGGTGAGAAACTGAGGGAGTCCCTAATCTTGAACCATGTGGAGATTTTACCAGAGCTCATGGAAAGGGTGGAGTAGTATGCCAAACTGGAAGAAGAGTAGTATAGGAAGGCTTTCCGCACTACCAACAAACCCCACCGCGCTAACATGGTGGATTTAGAAGTGAAGAAAAAAAAGAAAAAGAAGAAGTTGACAGTTTGGAAAAACTCCCCCGAGAAGAGGGAGGAAGCCCCTACCACGTAGTAAGCAAATTTTGCCGGGCTGCCCATTCTGAGGATGCCAAGACCAGGTCCAGAGTTATGCAAAGCTATCAGAATGGTGTTCAATGCCCCCATCTTCCGCCTGGTTTTCCCTTTGTAGAATGAGCCATTCTGGAAGTGGATCGCGAAGCAATGGGAAGACCGAGAAGAGAGGGAGGCATCAAAGTTGAAGTGCAGCTACCATCGACAGTATGGCCACATGACCGAGAAGTGCGTAGACTTCAAAGAATTCTTGGAGGAGTTGGTGGAGGGTGATCATTTGAAATAGTACCTCGCTCGGACACCCGCTTGGGGTGACAGACCTAGGTGGGTGGACAGACAGGATGACTGTTCAGATGAGCACCAGTACCCCGTCGGCATCATACATATGATTCATGGATGAGAAGACCAGGTAAGAAGAAACCAAGCAAGGGCCCATAAAAGAGGAGAAGCCTTAGAGCAACATGTCCTTCAGCTTGGCCAGAAGAGACAAAGAGAAGATAACCTAAAAGTAGCACAAATCTCATTTTCTGATGCTGACATGGAGGGGGTCACCTTTCCACACAGCGATGCATTGGTGATCACACTCAACATCAACAGATTTGACATTGAGTGAATTCTGGTGAATCAGGGTAGGTCTACTAATATTCTTTACTTCCATGAATTCAGGAAGATGAGACTGACACAAAAAGATTTGAAAGAAGCAAAGACCCCCTTGATTGGGTTCAGTGCAATCCCAGTATGGCCATTGGGCTCCATCATTCTTCATGTCTGGGCAGGACGAGTTACCAATGAAGTTGAATTCCTCGTAGTGGGTCTTGCATCTACTTACAATGCCATTATCAGACGTACATGGATGCATAGGATGGGAGTCATACCATCCACCTACTACCAGGTGATCAAGTTCCATGGTCCAAAAGGGAGTGAAAGCATAAAAGGGAACCAAAAATCATCCAAAAATTGTTTTTTTGCATCAATCAAGCATACCCCAAGTGTAGAGAAAGTAAAGTCCATAGAAGTTCTAGACCAGCCAGTTCTTGAAGATATAGGTGTGGACCCTAGTACCCGTGTGGTGGAAAACCTGAGAAAGGTTCCCGCGCACGAATCTGACGAGGATAGGTATTTTCTGCTCGGGGAAGAACTCCCTGAAATAGATGCCTTCCTGAAACAGATGCCTTCGAGTTGGAGTGGGTATTGAGGGAAAACATAGACATATTCGCTTGGACTCTGGCAGAAATGTCTAGGGTAGATCCAAGTGTAATATGTCACCACCTTAACGTGGATCCATGCTACAAGCCAATCATACAGAGAAGAAGAAGATCGGTTGCTCAACATGCAAAATCAGTTCTTGAAGAAGTAGATAGGTTGTTGAAAGCAAAGCCATTAGGGAAGTGTACTACCCGGAGTGGCTGTCAAACACTATTGTTGTAAAAAAGGAAAACGGAACATTGTGTGTATGTGTAGATTTCACTAGTCTCAATAAAGCTTGTCCTAAAGATAGTTTCCCAATGCCTAAAATCGATCAACTAGTTGACTCCACGACAGGATATAAGCGCATGAGTTTTTTGGATGCCTACAGGGGCTACCATCAAATTGCGATGTGTGAGCTTGACGAGGAGAAGACTTCGTTTATCACCCCATTGGGACTCTACAATTATAAAAACATGCCCTTTGGGCTACGAAATATAGGGGCAACTTACCAGTGACTGCCCACTCTCATGTTCCAAGACTTGATTGGCAGTAGTATAGAAGTTTACATAGATGACATGATGGTCAAGTCCAAGGAAACAAATTCCCACCTTTTTGATATATGCAAGACATTTGAAGTACTAAGACAGTTCAATTTGAAGCTCAACGCATCAAAATGTGTCTTCGGAGTAAGCTCAGGCAATTTTTTGGGCCATTTAGTGACAAGAATAGAAATTGAAGCCAACCCGGATCATATCATTGCCTTATAGACCCCCCAAAGTTCAAGAACGACCAAGGAGGTGCAATGATTGACTGGGATGGTTGCTGCACTGAATCGCTTCATCAGATGCAGTCCAGAAAAATGTAGACCGTTCTTCTAGCTATTGAAGAAGAGTGCCTCTTATGCGTGGGGGAAGACTATGAAGCAGCATTTCAAGACTTAAAGAAGTACCTAGCAGTACCACCATTGATAGCCACACCAGATCCAAGAGAAGTGTTGACGGTATACCTTGCAGTTTCAGAACATACTGTCGGTGCGGTCCTGATCAAAGAGGCAGATCGACAACAGATATCAGTCAACTATGTGAGCAAGACGTTGCTAGACACAGAAACTAGATATATCCCATTGGAAAAGCTGATCCTTGCCTTGGTGATGACATCTAGAAAACTGCAATATTACTTCCTTGCCCATCCAGTCAAGGTACCAACCACTCACCCAATTAGATTTGTTCTGAGAAAGGCAGCTTTGTCTGGGAGGGTGGCAAGGTGGTTTGTCACACCCCGTTCCACTTATAATAATTTTTGTTTAGTGGACACGGCAATGTGAAAATATAGAAAATAACCACAAACTAAAACTATCCAACAGAAAATAACCACAATCTATTAGACGATACAATTACTTAAGTTACAGAATTTAGAAACAGAACAACAACCTCTAAATGTGATAATCTACAGGAAGCAACAACAAAATCAAACTCTAGTGTGAAACCCATAAGTATAGTCAACTAACATATACAAATAACATATTATAAAAGTAGCAACTCAAAAGTAAAGAAAAGTATAACACTATCAGACTACTACAACCAGCTCTTCCAACTACAACCTCCAAGACTGTAGTGGACCACTCCAAGCTATCCTTAATCTATATCCCTCATTGACCATACAAAGAAAAATCCAGGAGTCGTGTAAGCTATAGAAAGTATTGCAATAAACGAAAGTACTCAATAGATAATATTTCAACAACGAACAGATATAAGTGATACATTAGCAGAAAATCAGAAGCAGATGTCCTGTGGTACAGCAACAGACAACCAATAGCAAAATAGATAGCAGATTCTAAATAGTCAACGGAAATAGCGAACACATTATTAAACTTTCCTCGTGTATCCCAACTTGCTTCATGATTCCCCACAAGTTTTCCCTGTTGTATGCTAATCTGTCCACAAATAGCTTCCATTGTTCCTTTGTGTACGGCTCATCAACATCTGGCAGCGCGGGATGAACGGGAGTTGCTTGCTCGTCCAATGCGCTCTGTGAGGGTGTCCGCGCAGGTTCGTATGAGAATTCTGCAACGAAATCCGCAAGGACCTGACCCTTCACCGTAGTGCGAGGGACGGACTTGATGTCATACTCTCCCAGCTTAACCGACCAAGCCGCAACCCTTCCTGACAGATCTGCCTTTCTCAAGACGGATCCAATAGGGTGTACGGTTGGTACTTCGATGATGTGAGCTAGGAAGTAGTGCTGCAGTTTTCTTGAAGCCATCACCAGGGCTACAATTAACTTTTCCAAAGGGAGATATCTGGTTTCTGCATCTAACAGAGTCTTGCTAACATAGTACACCAGTTATTGCTGTCTCTCCTCCTGTTTGATAAGCACCGTGCTGACTGCGTGCTCTAACACAGCTAGATAGGCGATCAACACATTGCCCGGATCCGGTGTGGCAATTAGCGGTGGTGCGGCTAAGTATTTCTTCAACTGCTGGAAGGCTTCTTCACAATCTGACCTCCAGGAGTAGTTTGTTCTTTTTCTGAGAAGCTTTAAAAAGGGTCTACACTTGTCCGATGAATGGCTGATGAACCGGTTGAGCGCAGCAACCATCCCAGTAAGAAGTTTCACCTCTTTGGTCCTTCCTGGACTTTGGAGGTTTTGTAATGCAATTATCTGATCGGGGGTTGCCTCTATGCCCCTCTGCATCACCAAGTGGCCCAAGAATTTTTCGGAACTCACCCCAAAGGCACACTTGGAGGCATTCAACTTTAGCTTATATTCTCGGAGCACTTGGAATGTGCGACGGAGATCGTCCAAGTGGGAGTCTGTCTCTCTTGACTTTACCACCATGTCGTCGATGTACACCTCCATGCTCTTTCCCAGCAGATCTTTAAACATGAGGGTTGACAACCCCTGGTACGTTGCCCCAGCGTTGCGCAGCCCAAAAGCATTACGTTGTAGCAATAAAGTCCCAGTGGTATGATGAAGGATGTCTTCTCTTGGTCGGGATCATACATAGCGATCTGATGGTAGCCCCTGTATGCATCCAGAAAACTCATCCGCTTGTATCCTGCCATAGAGTCCACCAATTGATCGATCTTAGGCATAGGGAAGCTGTCCTTTGGACAGGCCTTGTTCAAACTGGTGAAGTCTATGCATACTCTCCAGGTCCCGTTCTTTTTCTTGACCACCACAGTGTTGGAGAGGCACTCTGGATAGTAAAACTCTCTGATGGCATTCACATGTACTAGATGGTTGACTTCCTCCAAGACTGCCTCCGAGTGCTGAGCGGTTGATCGTCTCCTCTTCTGCATTACTGGCTTGTGGCAAGGGTTGACGTTCAGCCGATGACATATTATGCTCAGTTGTACCCCATGCATCTCCTCTGGGGTCCAAGCAAATACGTCGATGTGGTCCTGCAACACTTGGACAAATTCGGAGGCATCTGTCTCAGGGAGCTATTCTCCGATTAAGAAGTACCTTTTCTCATCTGTCTCGTGGGCGGGAACTTTTCTTAGGTTCTCGACCACACGGGTGGAGGGGTCCACACCTACATCATTCAAGACAGGTTGGTCGGGAACTTCTATGGACTTTACCTGCTCGACATTAGGACTAGACTTGATGGAAGCCATGAAGCAGTTTCTGGCAAACTTCTGGTTTCTTATGATAATCTCAATTCCCTTGGGCCCAGGGAACTTGATAATCTGACGGTGGGTGGAAGGGATGACCCCCATTCTGTGCATCCAAGTATGCCCAATAATGGCGTTGTAGGCTGAAGGCACGTCCACTACCAAGAATTCTGCATCCAGGGTCACCTTCCCTGCTCGGAATGGGAGGGTGATGACTCCCAACGGCCATACAGACTCTGCGCTGAATCCGATGAGCGGAGATCTAGTTGACTTGAGATCTGCCTGGGTGAACCCCATCCTATTGAAAGCTTGAAAGTACAGAATGTCGGTGGAGCTGCCCTGATCCACCAAAATCCTTTCAGTGTCGTACCTGTTGATGCTGAAGGTGATCATCAAGGCATCGTTGTGCGGGAATACTACTCCGTTCAGGTCCTCCTCCGAGGATGAGATCTGGACAGGTTTCCCGCATTGCTCTCTTTGACGCTTCTGTCCGAGCTGCAGAACATGATGCTGGTGGCCTTCATTTCTCTTCTGCGCGCGGGACTCAGTCTTGGAGCTTGGCTCTACTGCTCCATGGATCATTGTGATGGTACCCAGTGGAGGGTGGTCCTCATCTAAAGAGTTGTCTCACAAATCCACCTGTCTAGGCCTAGCGTCCTATCAGGGTGTCTGTGCGATGTACTTTTTCAGATGACCTGCGTCCACGAGGTCCTCCAAGAATTGTTTGTAGATCTGGCACTGCTCAGTCATATGGCTATACTCCCTGTGGTAACTGCACCTGAGTCCCGTTGCCTCCATCTCTGCTTGGTTTTCTCTTGCTTGGCCGGCCGTCTCCAAAAAGGTTCCTCTTTCAAGGGGTGAACCATTCTGTATATGGAGGTGTTGAACTTTGTCCTGGTGGCTTTGTAGGCTTTAGGGCCTGGTCGGGGCATCCTGTGAGCAGCCTGCAATGTGATCTCAGTCTCTTCTGTCTTCTCGAGGTGATATTGCTGGGGGGATGCCTTCCTCTTTCTGCTCCTCTTTCTGCCAGCAGAATCCACCACATGGATCCGGTACGATCTGTTGGCGTGGCGGCCTTCTTTCACGAGGCCTTCTTCTTCCAGCTTGGTATGTTGCTCCACCTGCTCTATTAGCTCAAGGAAGGTCTCCACTGGGGTTAGAGTCAGAGACTCCCTTAGCTTCTCGCCAAAGGAAAGTCCCAATCTGAATATCGAAATTGCCTGTTTTTTGGTGCTGTTCTCAAC
Source organism: Monotropa hypopitys (assembly GCA_002855965.1). Lineage (NCBI taxonomy): Eukaryota > Viridiplantae > Streptophyta > Magnoliopsida > Ericales > Ericaceae > Monotropa > Monotropa hypopitys. The sequence goes on along the minus strand of NMUG010004970.1, from coordinate 3,180 downwards.
CTCGTTGTAGATATCCACATACCTACCGGCATATGCTCTGAGAGACTCATCTGATCATTTTCTCAACGAAGTCAGAGAATCAAAGTGCTTGGGCGCTGCTTGGCTGGTCATGAACCTACCAACAAAGGTTTCGGCCAACTGTTTCCAGTTGCAAATTGATCGCGGCGCTAACTTGTGAGACCAGTTGAGCATTGTCTGGCCCAAACTGGATGCGAACATCCTGCAGTACAGGCTCTCATCCCCTTCGTGCAAAATAAGGGACTGATAAAAGTCCTTTAGATGTGCCACGAGGTCTGTCCTCCCATCGTACTTCTGGAAGTTGGGGAGACTGAAGCCTCTGGGAATCTGGTAGCTGGTGATTTCCCTGGAGAGTGGGGTGGAAGTGATCTGTTGGATGGCTCTTTTGGCAGTTTCCTGGACAGTTCCCCGGCCCTTGAGGCGCTCATCGAGCCACATCCTCATATCCTCGAAGTTGGCCGGCGCGGAGTTGGCCGGGGCTGGATCTTGTAGTCTCCCAACGTGCTCGACATGTACAGGAATCCTAGGAGGAAGCTGGTCCCAAAAATCCCGTACGCGAGGTGTTGGTGGATGTTGATGTGAGCTGCCTGCGTAGCTGCTCGTCCTGTTTTGATTCTCGCTGGGTTGGGGGGGGGGGATCCCGAGCTGCCCTACGCCATTCCCGGCGATGGGATGGGCCCCTCCTTTCTCTGCTATTTTGCTGGTGGGTCCCCCCTGTTCCTTATGGCACCACCACCTGGTTTTCAGAAGGGCGAGGGGAGTCCCTTCTCGTCTGGCTTGTTTGAATCTCTGAGCGCCTCCATTGATTGCCAACTGATTTCTGCTTCTCTTCAGGCTGTTTGGACAGCCTTGCCACCTGCAACTCTAAGTGCTAGATCGCCTGGTTCTAGTTCCTGATGATCTCAGCCAAGTCCTCGTCTCTGATCGACTTGGACCTGGTTGGGGACAATGTGTACTCAGAGCGAGACCTCTTGTCTCCCTCTTGGGAGTGTTCCACCCCTCTGTCGTTGCGGCGTGGATCTTCTGGGGCGTCATCTCAGATCCTCAATGGGTTCCCAGCATCTCTGGCAGGGATTGTTGAGGTCCCTCCCAGGCTAGGAATGCCTCCACGAGTATCCAAGAGACGCGACTGATTGTTGACAACTTTTCAGGGCACTAGATCAGGGTCTGAACGGGTGGCCTCCGGGTGCTGATCCTTCCCAACGGCACTGGGGGTTTCCTTTCCATGGTTTGTCATTTCTTCTCTATTGGTAGACTTTGACTCGTTTTTCTTGCTTTTGTGGGTGGATTTCCCACAGACGGCGCCAATTGTGCGGGGGTAAAATGGGCTTGCACTACCCTCGCCGGTAAATGGTTGATTTGCTGGTTGTCTGGTTGCTATGCCAACTCAGTCAAGCAGTTCCTGATCTTGCGCTCAAAGAAAACAGTTAGAGGACCTCCCGCCTCTAGCGGCCGGAAGGCTCTCCGATGACTAAGTTAGTGCTGATCGAAGATAAACTATCGACTGTAAGCACAAGAGGGTGAGAGAGCAAATTAGCAAGTATCTTTCTCAGGTGGGTGAACTCTTGCTTATATACTCAGCCTTCCAGGTTCCCAGCTTCTCGCTGGGAAAAAGGTCTTCCTCGGACCATTCACCTGTTCTCCTTGGGCAAAGCGTGGGTCTGTCACATTCCTAGCAAGAATGCACGTCTGCACGCCTTTTTACTGATCTTGGGGACTGAATATTCTCTTGGGAAGGGGAAGTCTGACACGCATGCTGTCGCACCGCCTTCTGGCTGACTGACACATGGACTCCTTGTCTGCCTCCCTTCCCGCACTGTTTTACTGGATGTCGCACTGGTGGATGTCGGCCGCACAGAGCCAACCTAATCCGTGCAGCGGCTTTGCTGGGGCTCGTGCCATCTATACCAGACCTGGTCTAACACATGCCGTAATTGGACAAAATGATCCCGCACTGTGAGGATGTATATCCACACATGACCGACCTAATCCGCACAGTACAGGTTGCTGATGACATGGCACTTGAATCCGCACTGGAGCAAGGTTGAGCGGCTAAAATCTTGATGCATGGCAAAATTCGATTTACCCTACCACAATTGCCCCCAACTCTGGCTGCTTCAGCCGCACAATAGAAGTAAACAGAGCTCTGAATCTTCAAAACGCTGTCGTCCCAATAGTCCAGATAAGGCCAACCGTCATCTCTCGAAGCGATGCCTTAATAAATGCACATTTAATGGATGGGTCCCACACACTCTGTACGAGGCATAATGTGACCCTTGGGAATGATGGTCTCATACGTGTCGTCGCTTTGGGAAACGTACGGACGTGCACTATAAAACAGGTCCTTTGCTACAAATTTGAAGGTCACTTCTTCTTCTTCTTCTTCTTCCTTGCGCCCATTCTGAACTTTGAGCCCTCTGAAATTTGTCTCTCTTTGCTTTCTTATCTGGGTAAGTCGTAATCTCTTGACCATGGGCTTCTTCAAATATCTGGTTGACACCCCCGAGGGACTCGAAGCCTTCAGGACTGAGTATGGGGTTCCAGACGACGTCTAGATAGAACTGGCGACCCTGGTTATAACAGGGCGGCCGCAGACAGAGACACCCTCCATGTCCGACTAATCCATATTGTGAAGGGTGGGGTTCGATTCCCCTTGCACCCCCGTCTCCGCAACTTTCTTTCCTATCTGAATCTGGCCTTGATGTAAGTGGCGGCCAACACAGTCCGGGCTAGGATGGGCGTTGCTGCCTTGAACCAAATCACGGGTTCAAGGATGACCATCTGGGAGATTCTGTACAACTACACCATCAGTCACACCACTGGTGGCGGGACCGTCTCCTACTACCTGAAGCACCGCCTCAACAGGGTCAGACTGGTTGAGTGGCTCCCGTACTCCGCCAAAGGGGACGACGATGACTTTCTGATCGTGACTGGGAACTGGGAGTTCTCTCTAGGCTCGAGAAGGGATTATCAGGTCCCTCGTAGAGACGGGGCCCCTCGTTAGTCTTCTTCCTTTTTCTTTCCGTTTTCCTTATTGTTTTTCCACGATAACTGTTACTTGACTGCTTGTTCCTTGTTTTGCCGCAGACGATCGTGTCAACTGCAACTCCATGAACAACCCGCGCTATAGGGAAAGAGAGGTCAAGAAGGCTATTGACTTCA
>NMUG010004969.1:0-13464 GCA_002855965.1 Monotropa hypopitys | reverse complement strand
GCATTTCTGAAAATTCTGGTAATCTGATGATCCTGTTAAATCTGATAAGTCTGAACGATCTGATATTCTGACACCTAGAAAGGTTAAATAGATTCTGACATTCTGATATTCTACGGCCCCTTCGTGAGGCGTTAGTTGCGGCCCCTTCGTGAGGCGTTAGTTGTGGCCCCTTCGTGAGGCGATTTTTGTGCCCCTTAGCCTTGAAGGCCAGTGAGGCGTGTTTTTTTTGGACATTTCAATGTCAATACTTGCTGGATGTTCTGCACAAGGAATCTGTACTAACATAAAAAGTGAAACATACACATGTGATAAAAGTCTGTAGAAACGTACGCTAGGATTCACACGTTACCTACTGTACTTAGATTACTTTCTATTATGCTCTGGCATGTTCTGTTGATAGATATCTGTTAGTATATTCAGACTGTTTAGTATAACTTGTTATGTCTTGTTTCAGCTTCTAATATCTGCATCTGTTGTTTCAATTTATTTTTATTTGAAGCAGTACTTCTAGTAAGCTAACACATTCCTGCACTTTGTATATGTATGGGCATTGGTCGAAGTGCAGGTTCTGTTTAGCTGAGCAGTCTGGTCCACTACCTTGGAGCTAGCAGGAGGAGTTTTGGTAGCTGCGCATTCCGTTTTCAGTGGTTCTGGTTGTTCACTTTTAGTTATTAGTAGAGTTTGTTTTCTGTTAGTAGCAGAGTATGTTCTGTTACCTAGTTGGTCACTTCTGTTTTGTTGGAGACTAGATCAGCGTGTTTGCTGAGTTGTGTTTTTATTTCTGTTCGCCAGTACTTTGGATATTTCTGCAGTTTTTCTTTAACTTCAGTTATGCATTTCATTTAGAATCTCTGTGTTTCTCTTTGGTTATCTGTTTAGTTATCTCTGTCTCTTCTGTGTATCTATCTTTTCTGTTTCTGTTTTTAGTAACGTTGCCGTGTCCGCTGGATCATTAAATTGGTCGTAGCGGGACGGGGCGTTACAAAGGTGATGTGCTCGTAAGCCGAAGTAAGCTTTGTGATCGCCTCATTGAAATTGTTCCTGCTGAGGGCGTAAGACTCGAGGCAGTGGGAGAGTCTCTCCTCCAGTCCGACCATGTGGGTCATCACCTGAAAAGAGCAGACTGACGTATAAATCACCGACAGTTAATGAAATAGCAAGAAAGCCATCCGTACCTGGCCCTGGTACATAGCCAGACTCTTGAAGCAGGCCTTCAAGCTGTTCGGCAGGGCCGCGACATCTTTTGGCAGGGAAAAGGCCTACATCAATGCCAGCGTCACCTCGGCTGACTCGGTCACGTTATCATGGGAGGTGGGTCGGACATCATTAAAAACAAGATCGGGAGCCCACAGTTCGCCCGGCGCTACAGGCTCAGTGGAAGTAGCAGGGGCAGGGTCCTCCATGGCCTTTCCTTTTCGATCAACCGGAGCCACCTTTGTTGCGGTCTCTACCTCCGTCACCGTCGCAGAAGTTGTCTGGGGCTCCTTGGGCTCCGTCGGCAATCCCGTCCCAACTGATACCACCTTCGATGCAGCATCAACCTTCTGCTGAACCTGTCTCGACGGCCTCAGCACCGTAGCAGGTCCCTTCTTCTTGTCGGCCAAATTAATGGGTTTGCGACCGTATTTTGACATCTTTGGCACATTTGTTGTCGTCGGCTGGCTTGTATCAGAAGAAGATGCCTCCCCGTGAACTCGGGATTCGAGGGTGTGGGTGTAAGAAGGGATGTAATCCAACAGCGCCGGGGCATAGCGTCTGTCGGCATAGAGTGCCAAGGCTTTGCTAACTCTGTCCAAATCAGCCTCCAACTTCAGCGATGGCACCTTGGACGGATTTGCAAAAGTGAATATGTCATCAGAAGACATAAGTTCGAATTAAAAGTTCAGACGGCTTACCCAATGCACCGACGGCGCGAGGGATGGGGTATTCGTTGTCTGTCGGCTCGAAATTGCCGGACACCACCATGTAGTCACCGGCATATTTGTCCGAATCCGGCAATCCAAGAATGATTTTTTGCAACTTTGGCTGTCGGCCAAGATAATATTTTTCTGACTTCGCATTATAGCCGATGCAATATTGAACGAAGACGTCCTCAAAGGTCAGGGGCTCGCTCAGCCTCTCGTTCAATTTGACCAACCCCATCAGGATGCGGAAGGTGTTTACCGTCACTTGTGACGGTGTCAGCTCCATCTCATAAAAGAAGTGACACAGAAATGGGTGCAGTGGAAATCTGACCCCTCCCTCCATGACGGCCAGAATGGGAATATGAACGTGTGCCGGGCCGGGATCCAGCCTGTCCTGTACAACCAAGGAGATCTGCACGTCGGCAGGGATAGAGTACTCTTCTCGAAAGACCTTGACCGCAGCACCGGAGGCCAGGCGGATCCGAAACTTGCTCGACCATTTGGGAGCCATCTGAGAAAGAGAAGAAATCCCATCAGTTGCGTCGGAAATATCGGATCCATTGGCATAATTTGAAATAAAAGTAGGAAGTGCTTGGGCATCCAGCCCAAGGAGTGATCCGCAATCTGATGAAGCATCGTGGAGGTTCAAAGAGTGTTCCAGTACGCGGCAGCGCTTCCAGTGCGCCACCGCGAAACCACCGCGAGTTTCCCCAGCCCAGTGTGAAAATGCTCAAAAACAGGGTCCAAATGAGAAAATGCAACGATGCAAGACGAATACCAGAGATCGCGATGCATACCTGCGAAAGCTAGAGAGATCTGGACCTTGGAAATGCTAAGGGAGACGGGCAGGTGTTTGGATCGACACAAGGATGAACGAAGAGCTCAGAGGGCAAACCCTTCTTCCCTCCTAAAGTCCAGTATTTATAGGGGAGGGAAGATGGAAGATAGCGAACCGATACCTCGGGAGTCGTATGGCTCGTGTGGAGCGTCGCGACAATTATGGCGCCGACCAATGGCGAGAGACCATGTGTCCACATCATATTCAAGTGACGGTTGGCTTCTCGGGGCTCGCGCTGGTGTGCGCCAAACGTCGGATCAGCCGACAAGACTACCAATAGCATGCTGATGCGTGGCATTCCATTTAATGCGCGCGGACAACTTTATCGGGAATAACAGCGGCGCTTGCAAAATGTCAAATCCACAGATGTACGGCCCAATCCAGCGCACACACGTGTCACCGTACGTGTCAGTATTTGGAGCAATGATGAGGAGTGTCTTCCAGCGTACGCTAGCCGGTGTAGCAACATGCCGATGTACGAGGCTTCCACTGATCAACCTTGCCTCGGCCAACCGACGCAGAGGTTGAGGGGCTATTGTAGGGCCGAAGGATAAAACAATAGTGACCGTCTGACCAGGACAGCCAAACGTCGGTTCGGTCCTAACAAGGGAAAGACATCTACAGTGAACTCTCGGGGGTCAGGCCGGCGGTAGAGTTCCACGATGCTCCCGTCGGTCCAAGATCCTTGGGCTTCGGTGCTGTCTCGGGGACAGCAACCTTTTCAGTTTGACACGCGTGGTCCTTGCTTGCAACCGAATCCTCCTCGAGGACAGTGTCCCGGGATCTCCGCGTACAGTCCTTACGCACGGGGGCCAACATATCAGCTTTATCGTGTCCCGATGTACTTGGGCGGCATGGTTGTCTGCCACGTGCCTACTTTTTCGGTCAGACTCTCTGCCCGAGGTGACTTCTCCCGACAGGACGCGCGCCGAAGCGCGTAATGGCGACGCGCCGTTGCCCTATAAATACAAGCTCAAGAGCAGGAGAGAGGTACACCATTTTTGCTACCCGAAACTTTGTCAATTTGACTTTCTCTCTCTAGAATCCTCGCCTGACTTTATCATCGAAAGGTTCACCGGCGACTCCGGCCGGTAGCCTAACATTTGCTCCTTGTACAGCTAGGTTGGGAGTTCATCAGTTCAGACCGACGGTCAGGCTTATAGGGCAAGAAAGACAAACCCATCCCTTCACCATGAAATAGATTCAAAAACATTTTCAATCTCCCCAAAACTTACAGAAAATATTATTATCTCAATAAGAACTCTCCCTCAACTTTTTTTCCCCTTTTTTGTCCGGAAAGACAATAGGGAACAAGAAAAATTGCGGCGTGTCCGATACGTATCCGACACAGAAGCCATCTAAAGCAAGGAAAACGCTTGATAATCTGAAATTGAAACCAAAAACATGTGAGGAGACATGATATGAATAAAAAACAAGTTAGGCAAAAAAATGACATGAATCACAAAAAAAACATGTGCAAACATAAAATATGCAATAAAAGTAAAAATACACTAAAACAAGATTTCTAACTCCTCCTCCATCTAATCATCAAAAGAGATCAAGCCGATTGTTTTTTTAATAAACCCAAACCTATTTGAATTTAAAGGTTTTGTGAATATATCGGCTCTTTGATCTAGAGTGAGAATGAATTCTAGTGTAACTATCCCTTCCTCAACAAGCTCTCTAATAAAGTGATGTCTAATGTCAATGTGCTTAGTCGAGAGTGTTGGACGGGATTTTTTGATATGCAAATATCACTCGTGTTGTCACAAAAGATAGTCGTAGTGGTGATCGGAAACCCATAATCTATGAGCATTTGCTTAAGCCAAAGCAATTGTGTACAACAACTTCCGGCAGAAATATTCCGCCTCGGCCGTCGATAATGAAACACAATTTTGCTTTTTACTATGCCATGAAACTAAGCAATGTCCAAGATAGAAACAACCACCCGACGTGCTTTTGCGGTCATCGACACATCCGACCATATCGGCATCAGAATAGACAACCAAGTCAAGACTAGTACCACTAGAATACTATAAACTAAGAGAAGTAGTGCCTTTAATGTAACTAATGATACATTTTACAGTCGTTAAATGTGATTCTTTTGGATCGGACTGAAAACGAGCACAAACACTCACTCTAAATGCAATATCCAGACGACTAGCGGTGAGATAAAGGAGACTACCGATCATGCTTCTATACAAGTTAGGGTCTATGCTAGCGCCGGAACTATCCTTTCCTATTTTTTCACTAGTGCTCATAGAAAATCTAATAGATTTAGCGTTATCAAGACCGAATTTCTTGACCAACTCCTTGGTATAAGTGGATTGAGTTAGGAGAATTCCATCACTCACTTGTCTAATTTGAAAACTAAGGAAATGAGTCAATTTCCCCATAAGACTCATATGGAACTCATGTGACATTTGAGAACCAAATTCAAGAGCGAGCCTATCACTAGTCGAGCCAAAAATAATATCGTCCACATAAATTTGTGCAATTAAAAGATTATTTTCCATCTTTTTCAAAAATAGAGTTTTATCAACTCCCCCTCGAACAAAGCCGGTATTTAAGAGATAGTCGGTGAGACGCTCATACCAGGCACGGGGAGCTTGCTTCAAGCCATATAAGGCTTTCCTTAGCTTAAACACATATGATGGAAAGTGTGGATCGATAAAGCCTTTGGGTTGTTCTACATACACTTCCTCTTTCAAGTCACCATTTAGGAATGCACTCTTAACATCCATTTGGTTAAGTTTAAAACCAAGGTGAGAGGCAATTGCAAGTAAAAGTCTTATGGACTCTAATCTAGCTACCGGGGCAAAAGATTCATCAAAGTCTATACCCTCAATTTGAGAGTAACCTTGGGCAACTAGATGAGCCTTATTTCTAACAACTATACCATTACCATCCTTTTTATTTTTAAAGATCCACTTTGTCCCAATAACATTTGTGTGTGAAGGACGAGGCACTAGAGTCCAAACTCTATTTCGTTCAAATTGTTCTAACTCGTCGTGTATGGCCTCAACCCAACACTCATCTTTTAGAGCTTCTTCTATTCTGTTTGGTTCAAGGGACGATGTATAGCAAACGTAATGAACAACATTTCTGTTTTGTCTAAGTGTCAACACGGGATCACTAATGTTTCCTATAACTTGATTAATATGATGGTCATGTAAAGTTCTAGACGAAGGTTGCAAATCACCATGGTAAGGATCCGATGTTTCTCCCTCATTAGTATGACTCGGTAAAGAGTCCTCATCAAGAGTAGGGGTATCAACATCATTTTCCTCATCCGAAGAGGTATAAAAAGGAGTACTAGAATCAACCTCAAAAATTTCCCATGAGGATATATCATCATTATTAGAAGATGTATCATTGCTATCAATGGAAGTGTCATCAATCACAACATTTGAGAATTCCACTAAAGTAGAAGTATGGAGATTAAAAACTCGATAAGCTCGACTCGATGTAGAATATCCAAGAAAAATACCATCATCGCTCTTGAAGTCGAATTTACCAAGCAACTCACTATCTCTCAAGATATGATACTTGCTACCAAAAGTGCGAAAATACTTGACCATCAACCTCTTACCGTACCATAACTCATAGGGAGTTTGAGAAGTGTCGGGTCGAGTATAGACACGATTTATGGTATAATAAGCCGTGTTAATGGCTTCGGCCTAAAGATTTATTGGAACCTTTTTAGAATGAAACATGACACGTGCCATTTCTTGTAAGGTGCGATTCTTCCTTTCTACGACCCCATTTTGTTGAGGAGTACGGGGAGCGGAGAATTCATGTTTAATCCCAATACTATCGTAATATTTTTCGATTTCAGAATTCTCAAATTCTTTTCCGTGATCACTTCGCATCCTAATGATGTTATATCCTTTTCATTTTGGATTCGGTTACAAATGATTTTAAAACAAGTGAAAGCATCCGATTTTTCTTTCAAATAACCGACCCATGAGTAACGTGAGAAGTCATCAACCATTACTAAAATATATTTCTTACCACCTAAGCTAGTAGTGTGAGATGGTCCCATAAGGTCAATATAAATAAGTTCTAGACACTTCGTGGTTCCTATAATGTTAGTCTTAATGTGGCGACTCTTGGATTGTTTTCCTTTCATGCATCCGCCGCACACAAGACCTTTACCGTTAGGGTTTTAGGAATCCCACGAACTATGTCTTTTTGAGTAATTCTTTGTAAATCAGAAAAATTCACATGACCCAAACGTTGATGCCATAATTCTACGTCATCAAGTAAAACACGGTTGCAAGCAACCGAGGGAGTCATTTCAACACAATAGCAATTGTCGGAAGAGCATGTGCCCTTGACAATGCAAGCACCACTAGTATCTAAGATTTCACACCTATCACAAAAAAATGTACATCATGTGAAGCATCACAAAATTGACATATACTAAGGAAGTTAGTTTTCAAACTATCAACAAATAAAACATTGCTTAGTTTAGGAATGCCATAAGTATGAATTGTTCCTTTACCTAGGATTTTACCTTTGTTTCCATCTCCGAATGTGACAAGACCACCGGTACATGGTTCAAAATCAACAAACAAGGACTTATCCCCCGTCATATGCCTAGAACAACCACTATCTAAGTACAACACATTTGATTGTTTAGATTTTAGAGCAGTGTGGGCGACCAAGCAAGTTGGTCCAATGTATTCGGACATTTGAGCACATATGGTTGTTCTTTTTATTGTGTGATCTTCCATTGCCTTAGGTTTTAAGGATTGAGCAATCTTTGTCAAGTTCTCAACTTCCTTAATTAGCTTTGAGGATTGAATGGTAAGGAGATTCACTTTAGTTAGAAATTGTTCGTTCATATTTTTCGGATTTGATGATTTTCTAACATATTTCCCTTTGTTGTCATTTTTGGGAAAATACCTTTTAAGATTATCACGTTTAAGCTTTCGGCAAATCGGATGAATGTGTCCTTTTATTCCACAATAATGACATACACGTGGTTTTCTTGTAGAAGGAAATCTGGGATTAACATTTGTGTTGAGATTTTTGGGATTCTTCACAATAGGTACAGGTTCTTTATTTTTAATCAAGTATGGTTGAGCGATTGAAGCTTGTTCCATTGACATATGGTCGATCAATGGAGTTTTAGATTTTACAAACTCGATATCTCTTTTAGAATTACTAGCAGTAACCTCACCCGAATCTACAAATCCTAAACCACTCCTTTTTCGAAAGTTTTGAGTTAGCTTTAAGATTCTTTCCGCACCACAATCATTTCGTCTAATGATATCCCTAGCATCGCTCAATTCTTTTTCAAGAGTGATTATTTTTTCATTTAACTCAATGATCTCATGTTTCTCTTCAATTCTTTCCTTTTCTATTTCGGCAAACTTTTCCGATAATCTTTCACATCTTTGTTTGGATTCATCAAGATTACTTAGTAAAGAATTTCGTTCTTGTTGAACCTTTTCAAGTTCACATCTAAGTTTGATATTTTTTTGTTTCATCTTGATGTTCTCTTGAGAAAGTTGATCAAATGTGTCTTGAAGATCTTCGGGTTCATCATCATCATCATCTAACTCTTCATCACTTTGATATCTAATAACTTGGTCCGAATGTGAAAGAGGATAATCCACACTTGCGGCTAGCATATTGACCCTAGTGGTGTCAATGTTGCTCTCATTATCCACGTCCTCCTCACTATCGTTATTCCAAGTTATTTTATAACTTTTCTTGGTCTTTTTAAGTGTGTTGGCACATTCGGATTGAATGTGACCATAGCCTTGGCATGCATGACATTGGATGGATTTGGATATCTTTTGTTTTTCAAAAGTTGGCTCTTAATTTGGAATTTGTGAGGTGGATGATTTTTTGTATCCATCATTAGATTTGGCTTTTACAAAATCTTTCCGGTTCATACCCACAAATTTCCTAAATTTTTAGTCATGTACGCAAGAAGTTCATCATCTAGTTCAATTTCTTTATCAGACGATTCATCTTTAGATGTTTGAAAGGCAATGCCTTTATTTGGTTTTAGAATCGTTTTATGAGGTAATGATGAAGCTAAGTGCATTTTTTCATATGTTTCAAGCTTTTCTACCAACTCCTCAAATGACATACTATCAACATCCGGCCTTTCCTCTATAGCGGTGATCTTAGGTCTAAACTTATCGGGTAAAGACCTAAGGATATTACGGCAAATTTTCAGATTTGGAAGAGGCTTGCCTAGACCGTGAAAAGATATAACAATGTCGGTAAGTTCCGTGATGAAGTTTGAGAATGTATCATCTTCTCGCATCCTAAGATCTTCAAATCTAGTGGTGAGGGTTTGAATCTTAGAGACACGCACAGTGTGTGTCCCTTCATGACAGATTCGTAATATGTCTCAAGCCTCTTCGGCTGTGGAACATGTGGAAATACAACCAAACTCATGCCTATTCATTGAGTTTTGAATGGCAAGAAAATCTTTACTATTAGCTTCGAAACCTTCAATATTTCCGGAATTATATTCATTTTCATATTTAATTCTAACCTCATTAGTGACGGGATCCTCTAGGTTGGTTGTTCATACCCATGTAACACAGAAGGCCACACTCTAATCCCTAAACCGATAAGATAGTTTTCATATGGTTTTTCCCATAATCATAGTCGGTTCCATCAAAATAAGGAGATCTAGAGTTTGAGGCACCATCCCTAGGTCTTTGGGAATCCATAGGATCTATAGGATCAACTCAAGCGTTTAAACTTCAACGAGTTACCAAATGAGATATAATGTAATTGACTCTAAGGTAAACACGTATAGAGCAACCTTGCTCTGATACCAATTGAAATGTGCAAATGCGCACTAGGCCACAACCTAGAGGGGGGGTGAATAGGTTGACCAATTAAAATCTTATGAATTCTTTATTAAATTTGATACAAGTTAAATCGTTAACTTGAATATTGCAAGATTGATTTAATGATTGTTTGTTTTTTTGCAAACGGAAGCGATATGTAATAAATGATAAACAAACCAATCACAGGTGCACGTGTAGTGGAGATAGAGAGTAAGAGACAATCAGTGGCACAACACACAGATATATAGTGGAAAACTATATAGGTATCAATTGATCCCTATACAGAAAAACCATTGCCCTAGTCTACGGTTTCACTAGAAATAGTAAAGGTTTTGGATACAAAGTTACCTAACTTCACCAAGCCTGTCTAGCTCCTATCCAAAGCTCTCCGATCCCCTTCTACTATCCTCCAGCTAATCCATAGTCCTCGACTGATTTTCGACTCTTGATCGGCTCCGAAGTATTTCGGTCAATGTAGACAAGGCATCAACAAGGCAAAACACGTGCGTGCTAGAAACAACAAGTTATACGACTTGCAAAAGAGATATTAGACACAAGGTCTAGATGAGTGAACAATAATGGAGTGAAAATAAGCACTATGGTATGTGTCAATCTCTAATGTACAAGAAATGGATGATTTAAGGCAATTATGCCCAAGGAACAAATTTCTAAGGAATTGTTCTAGTGAAAATCACCACACAAGAATTGTGTTGGAAATAAAGTTATACACCCAAAGAGAAAGTATTCTCCAAAACACTTCCAACAACAATAATCTCAATAGAGTAGGATCAAGCAAATTAATTCAAAACAAATCCTATAAGAGATTGATTTTTAATAGGTGAAAAAACTCAATACCAATATGATTAAGGGACAAAGCTCAAGGCTTTGAGTGAATACCCTGTGGTGGCTGGTATCTGTCGGATGTTTCCCTTCCGCTGGATCTTTGGAGACTGGCTGTCGGTGGACAGACCAGAGGCTCGTGTAGTCCCTGCAAATAACAAACGGATCCCCCTACTTGGCTCCTGCAAAAAAGAGGTTAGTGCCCGCCGGTCGGTCGTGACCAACGGGGCCTCTGATGCTTAAGTTAGTCTCTTTTGGTGGAAAAGGTAGAAGCAAACACGGAGAGGCCGGACGATAGCGGTCGGAGAGCAGATCCCGTGAATAGTGCCCCCCAGGGGGTATTTATAGAAAAGTGTAGGCTTGCACGTCATGGGCTCCATAGTGGGTTGGAACGACTTGTGGGCCGGGTCGGTTGTATGGATGGGGCCCAGGGCGAGTGCCCGAGATATGCCGTAGGGTTGAGACTCTTTCATAGGGTCGATCGGCTCTGGAGCAGGACCCATGTTGTAGGAACATTATTGGTGCTCTACTGACTGGATTGGGAACATTATTGTTTCTCTGCCGACCGGATTGGGAAGCCGAAGGTTAGCGGCCGGTGCACAGTGGGTCCTCTAGGCAGAGCGGTTTTACTGGTTAGCTTATCTACTAAAGGTCCGTAATTCCGACGGGTCGGGGATGCCTGAGGATCCTCAGGGCTTAAAGGATCGGTTGATGCTACAAAGCGAGTCTGGTCCCCCAGAGCATAGGTCCGGGCACCACAATAGCCCCTCAATCTTTCCCAAACTTGTTAGAAAAGATTGATCTCAGTACGCCGGACGCCATGTTTCGGGGGAGCGGTCTTATCATAGCTCATCCTGACGTCGCCTGACAGATGTCAGTGTAGTAAATAAATACGGACGTCAGCGATCGCCACGTGTCGTGCCCCGATTCGTCGGCAAAATGGACTGCCTCGGTACTTGTGAAATAAACAATTAATTTTGTTCGTACCTGAAGGAGCCTATAAATAGGCATGTGTGGTAGGACCTCCAGAATTTACTTCGCACCTAGGGACCCTCCAGAGAGCTCCAACACCTTCGGCAATTACTCTCCTTCAACTGTCATGGACCAGGTAATTGATTTGGTTTCTTCGTCACACTCTGATTTGGACCCATCGTTCCGACCGACCCCAGGAGAGCTAACTCTTGAAGTTAGCTCAAAGACGTCGTCTTTGGCTGCACACATCACCCACGAGGCTTATTTCTCGAGGCAGCCCCAAGTTGGCAGCCGATCCAACATCGTTCGACACTTTTTGGACGAAACCGAACCCACGTACGTAGCCCTGGGAGGTCATCCAAACAGAGTTATAGGGGGGGCGATCAAGGCGGCTGGAGATCGGCCTTGTCCCTACCTTCGTTATTTCACCAGAGGCATGTCTGAGTTTAAGGAATTCTTCCGCCGGTACGAAATTCTAGCTTCCGTGAACTGCGTGGAAGTCGGGTCGGAGGTCACATGATCGAAAGATTATGTTACAATTCCTTTGATGGCTGTGACCGAAGGTCAGCTGAAACTTCTGTTTGTTCCATTCCTCTAGGACTTCCTGTCTACGTTCCATCTTGCACCAAATCAGCTATCGGTGAACGGCTACCGGACTATAGGCTACATCCGGGCGCTGTATGAAAGGGACGGTCTGGAATTTATCATATTGGATCTGATGGGTTTGTTCTCACTTTCTCGGAATCAATCGTCTGGTAGGTACTTCTTCACTCCCCGAAGGCCATACGGTGATGTTTTTATGAGGTTGCTGGACTCAGAACGATGGGGGAATATCTACCTCCAGGTATTTAGTGAATACAATTTTGGTCCGGATGAGGAGCGTTGGAACCATCTGTCGACCACTAAAGGGCACCCTGGTAAGTGTCCAGCATTTCAACTTTTGGTTTTCTCGTGCTCGAATCTATCTCAACTTGGCTCTTCCTGTATAGATGTGTCAACGATATCCAAGCATTTAAGGACCATGGCGTCGCTTGCCCGGATCGTGGCTCTTCTGAGATGTGATGGCAGGGACACTCCCACCCTTCTGGGATATGAACCGATGTACAATAGCTTCCTGGAGAACCGGAAGCCCAGGGGAAAAAGGAAAGTAACAACTGATCCGATCGTGCTAGCCCCTGTCCGGAGGCGGATGTCTGTTCTGGAGTATTTTCAAGAGGTGGAGGTTCCGGCAGCATTGATGCAGGAACCGGATGAAGAAGCTGATTCGGTGGATGAGGCTTCCCAGAGGCCGGAGGTCATGCCTCCTGTGGATAGGACTGCCACCGGGCCTGAGGTCATGCCTCCCAGAGGCCTACCAGATTTACTCCAAGTGAAGGAAGAGCCCTATGAGTATGATGAGGTTTCGGAGGGTGTACGATACAGATTTAGGCCAACATGCCCCCAACATACATATGTGCCTGTTCTTACTACGGATGATGTGAATACCGACCCGAAGATCGCGTACCCTCTACTCCGAGCGCTACAGCTGTCGGCCGACATGAACGCTTTGCCGAATGCGAATGAAGATGTGTATGACAATGCTGGCGCGTGTCTCATAAAGGTATCTTTTTCCCTCTCTTGGTCGGATCCCCATTGATGTCTGTCTTTCTAATAACTCTTTATGGTACTATAGTCCTGTCAGAGCCTTGCTGGTTTGTACAAATACAGTCAGTGGGTGCTCTGGAAGTCGTATATCTGGGTCCGTCATGTCCAGCAGATGGAGGACAAGCTAAAGGAGGTGGAAGCTGAGAGATACTTCCTCCTTTGACAGGTTGAGGAGGTGATAGCTGAGAGAGACCAGTTGAAAGGAAAACTTGATGCAGACCCGAGCGATGTACGGCAATCCAGAGGAGTCAGTGAATAGGATCTGAATAAGGATGTGGCCAAGGCAGATGGTAAAGCTTATGTCGAAGGTGAAATGTGCGAATCTGCACTAGGCCACAACCTAGAGGGGGGTGAATAGGTTGACCAATTAAAATCTTATGAATTCTTATATTTAATGCTTGACACAATTTTAAATGATTCTTTTAGCTTAGCACAATTA
>NMUG010004968.1:0-13465 GCA_002855965.1 Monotropa hypopitys | reverse complement strand
GGTTCGGGATAAGGGGGAAAGACTAAGCTGCTCCAGTCGAGCATCGACATCCTGAAGGGCCTGCCCAGAGGGATGCTCGACATGGTGGTCCCTTCGGTGGCGCCGATGCTCCCTTTGGTCGTCGTCTGAAACCGGAGAGTGGTGCCAGTGTCTTTCTTCTCGGTCGTGATGGCGCTTCTCCCTTTGCTGACCGGAGTCATCTATATCCGGCCAGAAGTCCTGGAAGTCCTGTGGGCAGACTTCAACGAACTCCCCTCCTTCGTAAACGTAGAGAGGGATAGACTCAGGACGCTTGGTGCGTCTATCATTGCCGTCTGAGTGGTCCGCCCGATGCTCATGTCCTTCGGTCACTCCCTTCCCTTTGCACTCCCTGTCTTCCTTCGATTTGCATCTTCATTGTCGCTGTCCCGAGGACCGTGAAGCTGAGTCTGAGGCGCCAGTCATTCGGGTCACCTGGTCCCGAAGCTTGGCGATCTCCGCATCCCTCTCCTTTAACATCCGGTCCATGGCCGCAGCATAGGCCGATCCGAGTTCCGGCGTGAGGCCGGTAGGTGAGGAGAAGAGGCCCAGGGAAACATGCTGAGGGGGAGGGGGAGCAGGTCCGATGGAAAGAGCAGGGTCCTGGATCGCCGGTGTGTTATTACCGTCTTCCATGAGGGGAAGCTCGAGAGAAGGGCAGAAAAATGGTTTCCACGGAGGTTGGTGCTATGTCCCACTGTGAACGCCAATTGTGGTAACCTTTTTCTGCCGAACGGTTTCCTTCGGTTGCTAACCCTCCAGATGTGAGGTGTCGGTTTTGACCGATGGCTTGAGTGGTCCCTGCAAGTAAACAAAGGGGTCCTCCTGCTTGGCTCCTGTAAAACAAAGGTTAGTGTATGTCGGTCGGTTTTGACCAATGGGGCCTCCGATGCTTAAGTTAGTAACTGTTTGAGAAGAGGCAAAGCAAACGAGAGGAGGCCGGACGGTAGCGGTCGGGGATCAAAAGTCTAGATTGATTGATTGATCCCATAAACAGTACCCACAGGGGATATTTATAGATAAATATTGACTTGGGGCTCAAGAACAGTTGGTGGACCGGGTTAGGCCATACGGATGGGGCATTACGATGGATTCCCCACGACAGTGACAGGAGGCTAGACCTCCGGGTGGTCCGGTCCGTTCGGAAACAAGTCGCGAGCAGCGAAGGGGGTCGCCGAACAGTTGTTGTCCGGTCGTCGGTGGTCGGCCATGTTGCGGACCCTTCTGTCCGGACAGCTTTTACAACCGACGCCCTTATAGTTTCTTTTATGATGGGTTTTATAATAAGTGTGGACCCTTAGGTCCGGGCAATGACCGAAGCGTAGGGAGTTTCTCCTAGGCCATGGGTCCGGTCACCACAATTACCTTCTGTGCTACCATATATTTTGTCTATTTCTACACCAGTGGGTGAAACCGTTCGGGTGAACTCATGTTATTTGGGGTGTGATCTATTGTTGGGAGGAAAGTCTTTATCGGTGAATCTTATTCCATTACCTATGGTGGACTTCGATGCTATATTGGGGATGGATTTTCTATCCATCCATCATGCAGTTATTGATTGTTTGAGAAAGGAGGTGATCTTTCTTTTTCCTAATGATGAAGAGGTGAAGTTCTGTGGCGAGAGAGTTCCGGGGAAATGTAGATTGATATCTTATTTGTAGGCCAGTGCCTTGTTGAGCAAGGGTTGTGAAGGATTCTTGGCATATGTGGTTGATTCGCAGCAGTCCAGTCCTTGCATTGCCGATATCCCTATAGTTCGTGATTTTGTTGATGTGTTTCCAGATGAGTTGCCGGGTATTGTGCCAGATCGGGAGATAGAGTTCATTATTGAGCTTGTTCCTGGAGCAAGTCCTATTTTTATAGCTCCATATCGCATGGCACCAACCGAGTTGCTAGAGCTGAAGATGCAGCTGAAAGAATATCTTGATAAGGGTTTTATTAGACCCAGTATGTCACATTGGGGTGCTCCTGTGCTATTTGTGAAGAAGAAGGATGGGTCTATGAGAATGTGCATAGACTATCGGCAGCTCAACAGAGTGACAGTGCGGAACAAGTATCCCCTTCCACGTATTGATGATTTGTTTGATCAGCTTCAGGGAGCTTCGGTCTTTCGAATATCGATTTGAGATCTGGGTATCATCAGTTGAAGATCAGAGATGAGGATGTACTCAAGTCTGCTTTTCGGACTCGATATGGGCATTTCGAATTTCTAGTAATGCCATTTGGTCTTACTAATGCTCCAGCTGTGTTTATGGATTTTATGAACAGGGTTTTTCAACCCTATTTAGATTCATTTGTGGTTGTATTCATTGATGATATGTTGGTATATTCCAAGAGTGAGGAAGACCATCAGCAGCATTTGAGATTGGTGTTGCAGACTTTGAGGGAGAAGCAGTTGTTCGGAAATTCAGCAAGTGTAAATTTTGGCTGCAAGAAGTTGTGTTCTTTGGCCATGTTATTTCTAGAGAAGGGATTCATGTAGATTCGAAGAAGGTGGAGGCGGTGGTTAGTTGGGAGAGACCAACTAGTGTGACATAGATTCGCAGCTTTCTGGGATTAGCCACTTATTACCGTCGGTTTATTCTAGGGTTCTCTTCTATTGCTTTGCCGATGACAAAGCTGATTCACAAGAATGTGAAGTTTGTTTGGTCGAATGATTGTGAGGCGAGCTTCGGATTGTTGAAGGAGAAGTTGGTGTCTGCTCCTGTCAGTTCCTGATGGCACTGATGATATGGTTATTTATACTGATGCTTCTTTGCGAGGCTTGGGCGGTGTCTTGATGCAGATAGGCAAGGTGATTGCCTATGCTTCTCGTCAGTTGAAGCCTAATGAGCTGAATTATCCAGTTCATGATCCAGAGTTGGCCGCAGTGGTTTTTGCATTGAAGCAGTGGCGTTATTATTTATATGGAGTCACTTGTGAGATCTTTTCTGATCACCAGAGCCTGCATTATTTGTTCACTCAGAAGGAGCTCAATTTGAGGCAGCGACGATGGATGGAGTTGATCAAAGACTGCGATTGCTCTATTTATTATCATCCGGGAAAGGTGAATGTGGTTGCAGATGCTTTGAGCCGTAAGTCGGCAGGGAGTTTATCTTGTTTGCGATGTGCCCATATTGAATTTTTTTGTGAGATGAAGAAGATGAATGCTATGTTTGAGGTGAATTCGAAAGATGCTCTTTTAGCTCATTTTTGGACCTACTTTCATAGATCAGATTCGAGTGGGGCAGGATCTTGATGAGCTTCTTGTGTCCAAGAAGAAGTTGGTGGCAGAAGGTTTGGGAGGTGATTTCAGAGTTAGCAGTGATGGTATGCTTCTGTTCGGGACACGGATGTGTATTCCTAATGACCCAGAGTTGAGGCACAGTATCTTGGAAGATGGTCACAGTTCTGCTTATGCTATGCATTCGCGAGGTAACAAGTTGTATCATAACCTTCGGGAATTTTTTTGGTGGAGAGGTATGAAAAATGATGTTGTTGAGTTTGTGGCAAAGTGCTTGACTTGTCAGCAGGTGAAGATAGAGCATCAGCGACCTGCAGGGTTGTTGCAAAATCTACCGATACTTGAGTGGAAGTGGGAGCATGTCACTATGGACTTCGTGGTTGGTTTGCCGAGATACAGTCGAGGCTTTGATTCTATTTGGGTTGTGGTTGATCGGCTTACAAAGTCTGCTTACTTTCTTCCTGTTCGAGTGACTTACACTACCGACAGATATGCTAAGTTGTATATTGCTGAGATTGTCAGATTTCACGGAGTATCTGTTTCCATTGTCAGTGACAGGGACCCGAAATTTACTTCTCGTTTCTGGCATAGTTTGCAGTCTGCTTTGGGCACTTCATTGAAGTTCAATACGATCTTTCATCCACAAACCGACGGGCAGTTTGAGAGGACTATCCAGACTTTGGAGGATATGTTGCGGGTTTGTGTTTTGGATTTTCAGGGTGCTTGGGATGATTATCTTCCTCTAGTGGAGTTTGCGTATAATAATAGCTTTCAGTCCAGCATTGGGATGACACTGTATGAGGCTCTTTATGAGAGGCGTTGTCGTACTCCTCTTTGTTGGAGCGAGGTTGGAGAGAGGCAGTTGTTGGGGCCAGAGTTGATTCAGCTATCTTCTCAGGATGTTAAGCTGATTCGAGAGCGGTTGTGGAAAAACACCCCAGAATCCCCCTCACATTATTCTCATGCCATATATATCAAATAGTATATTGTATATTAAGTAATTATATATAGGATAGTATTTTAATTGGAAACCTTTTTCTATTTCAAAACTCACGCCATTTATTAAAAGAGTATACTCTTTTCAGATTAGGTAATGAGGAAATGTTTTTGACTTGTTTTGAGAAAATGCGTGACTTGTATATAGAAATTTTATATAATATAGGTAGAGTAGTGGATGAACATAAGGTATGGGAAATAAGAATTTAGGAAATATTATAATAGGCTATATGGTAGGCTAACTTTAGGAAAATAGATTTTTAGGGAATCCCGCAAAAATAATCTTATGCGCGAAGGGCTGCAAATGAATAGAGCCGCTCGTGAGCTCGGCTCGGCTCAGCTCGATAGTGGCTCGGCTCGGCTCGAAAGCTTAATAAACGAGCACAAGCCAAATTATCTGGCTCGTTTAATAAATGAGTCGAGCACGAGCTAGTCAAAACTCAGCTCGTTAGGCTGGCGAGCCAGACTCGTTAGGCTCATTAGGGGGCCACAAGTCAAGCTCGGCTCGATTAAGACTCGATAAAGGGTTAATATGGCTCGATAAGAGCTCTAGTAGCTAAATTTTTTATTTTTATGTACAATTTTAAAAAATAAAAAACGAGTTTTAAAATTTTGTTAGAGTAATACTTTTTTTAATAATTTATATACATGTAAAATTTTATATTGAAGTATAACAATAATTTTATTTGCAGTTTTAGAATTGTATTCAAGAATAAATCTATAATATTTTTAACTTACTAAAGCTCGTGAACAAGCTCGAGCTCGACTCATGCTCGGGTCCGCTTGGCTCGAGCTCAGTTCGTTAATTTTTTGGTGGATCGACTCGAGCTCGAGCTCGGTAAAAAATTCATAAACAAGCCTGAACATTTCAATACTCGGCTCAGCTTGGCTCGTTTGCAGCCCTATGTGCGAGAAACCTGTAGTGCCTGCGCGCGTGCGGCGCGCGTGCCAGTCGCGTGCTCAACGACCACTCGACTGAGCCCGATAAATTCCTCGACTTCCGAGGACTCAAATTAAATAAAAAATTACATGATCACTTGAATTTTTCCTTCCACAACCTAAACAGATGCATCTAAAAATAAAAATTACAACTCAATAAATTATATTTTGTCAATTATGAAATTGCCAATAATACCCAAAAAATATCCTAACGGATTTTGGACCTAACAAGTAAAATCTAATACTTTCATAAAATTTGAAACTTTTCAAAATAAATAATAGGATATGAAATTGATAACAAGGAGGACCCTTATCCATGAAAACATTAAAGGTTCAACAAGGAATTTGAGGTTAATCAAACTCATGTGATTCTAGCTACACAACCCATGATTTTGCTTGAAATAAGGAGGAAGGAGAAGAAGAACAAACATATGAACATATAGAGTTTAAAATTTTATACCTTGAGGAGATGAAGTAGACACACCTTAGATGAGAGATCTTTATGATGGCCTCCGAAAATCCCATAGATCTGTAGCCCTTAAGGTGTAGAAGAAGGTTGATGAAGATGATTTTCTTCAAAAAGGCTTGGTTTGAGAGTTAGAGAGCAGAGAAGTTGAGAGGGAGAAGACATACAAAAGAGATGGAGTTCCCTGGTGTGAGGGAGGTAGACATAGTGTTTAGGGCTAAAATGATCTTAAAAATGTTTAAGTTGGGTATATATATTATCTTCCGTAAGCTTCCAAAAATCTGCTCGAAATGAACACATCGATATGTGTTCCCACCACATATCAATATGTGTGGCTTTCATAAACCATGACCCGATAAACAGAAGGTATGCATATCGATATATGTGAGGGGATGCATATTGATATGTGAGAATTTTAACATACCGAATGGGATGCATATTGATATGCACCGAATAACACATATCGATATGTGTTAAATCATGAGAGAATATAGGGTGTGTATATCGATATGCGTGAAGGGACATACATCGATATGTGTGTTAAATGGAACCACATATCGATATGTGGGTTGAATGACATATTGAATGGATGAACATATCAAAATTGGAATGGGAAGACCACATATCGATATGTGCAACAACACATATCGATATGTGAGAAATTTTGAGAGAACAATGGACTCACATATCGATATGCACGATAATGCATATCGATATGTGGAAAGAAGGATGCACAGACACATCAACACATTTTGATAAGTGTTTGGGATGGGGAAAACCCATTGGTGCTCATACCAAACTATGATAGGGGGAGGGGATGGGTGGGCGGTCCACCATGGGTGGGTCTGCCCGAACATCAACAAACACTCCCGAACCTTCCCAAACTCATCCCGAACATTCTCGAATCTTAAAAGATCGATTTTCTAAAGTCCCAAGATGGCCCGAACATCAACTAAATCCCACAATGATCACGGAAATAATATAAAAATTTTATCGAAATACCTGGGGACTCAAGAAATAAGTTATTTGAAATTCCGGATTATTACAATTCATACCCCTTAAAGAAATTTTATCTTCGAAATTTACATAAACAAAAATAGACTACGGGAATAAGACCCAATGATTTTCTCAACATCGAATGATCCAAAAGTAAGAATTAACCTCGCTTCCAAATGGGCCATGAAGCCAAACATGAGCTCAAGAAATACGAATATACGAAGAAATCCTGAATCGAACATCCTTGAGAACTTTCCAAGATTAGAACATGCTTGAACAATAATGGTACGCTAGATCCTCAATGTGAATGAGGGAAAAGAGAACAACCAATTCAAACCAATTTAGAGACAAGATTAACCACAAAGAAATATCCACGAGAAAATATACGATAAGATGATATGGAGTGGTACCGGGAGACGCCCAACTATACGATACGGACTTGCAGAAAGAAGAAAATTCTACACTTTCACTACTTTTCACAATAGCCAATTACTTCCAATACGAGTGTTCTACCTTCAGGCAATGCCATGAATGGTTCCAACAAGAGGGAACAATGATCTCACAATGAGACTACTACAACAAAAATTCTCTAACTCAAACAATCCTACACCAAAACTCCAAAATTCAAATTCGAAGTCAAACGAATACATGTCGATATGGGCAGGATATGTCGACACAACATGGATACTCTGATACGATACTGATAATCTGATACATCAAGGATACTCCAACACGATATAGATACTCTAATATGACACGTATACTCCGATATGATACAAATACTCTAATACGATAAGGATACTCCGATACAATACAGATACTTTGATACAATATGGACATAGTCGAAGAACTTATGACTTATGGATTTATAGACAAGAAGGAATCTAGAACCAATTTACAACCAGGAGCATCAATTAACTAGATAAACTACAAGACCTACAATATATGGAATCAACCACTTTATCGATCGAAATCGCACTACCCACAAATCTTCTGCCATGATCTTAAGTCACCCAACACCTCCATAGGGCTAATTATATATATATATAGGTATTTATATAAAACTCAAGGCTATACTTGCATTCTAAAAGCATCACACAAATGACTCTAGACCAACACCAACTCTCACATACACCAACTACACACACACACACACACACACACACACACACTTAGTGCAGTACCAGAATGACTCCTAGAAATTTGTTTTGAGATGCGCTGGCCAGTCGCCTTCTCAAATCAACCTTTCCCAGTTATCCCTACACCACATGACACGGACTGTACACACACCACCCTTCCTATGAGGGGATCCTAATTTCCCTACGGTAAAGAACTTTTCTCTTTCCATCATATTTTTATGATCCAAACTGTTCAATATGTTTAAAATATGTTTTTGAGTGTCCTCGCGAGGAATAAAAAAAATATATGACCGAGAAGGGATTGATCCAAGTAGTTTTTCATAAAATTGCATGTATACAATTTTATGAAAAATTACTTGGATCAACCGCTTCCAAGTCATATTTTGTGCCGATTTCTCGCAGGGATATTTAAAAATATGTTTTGAACACATTGAATATTTCGAATCATAAAAAATATGTCCGGAAGAGAAAAGGTCCTTACCATAGGAAATAGAGATCCTTCATAGAAAGGGGATTATATATATCGGTGCAATAGACCAAGGAGACATGTTCTCTACTCGAAACTCTCAATGTATCTGCATAATATATATAATCATACCTCATTGTTCAACCAATACTCCACCATCGCAAACTGTGCCCCAAAGCAAACAATATTACACATTCTCACAATAAGGAAACACTTGAAAGAGATACACCTATACGTCTCGTTCCTTTTTCCCGGTCACTCCGGCTACTAAGGGTTTTCAGGATAGATTGAGGGATACAAAGATGAAGACGAAGTGGTAATTTTCCTCGATTCTACAAGTACTATACTTCGAGCAGAGAGCATCAACGACAAGTTAATGCACAAGGGTGATGATGAAGGGGACAACCGAGTCAACTCAGAAGGAAAAAATCCAACATGATGTTACTAATCACACCCGTAAGACGAATGAATAATGAAGGAACAACTCATCCATCGTTGCACTTGCCAAGAGTGAGTTAGGGACCAAATCACAGATCCGAAGCTTCAAAAAGGAGATCACTTAGTCATAATATATGTATCACTTAAAAATGAATAATTTTTAGTTGGATTTTGGATAAATTTTGACAAAGATGTGGATTCATTTAATTTTTGCATATTATTTATGATGAACTCTCCTATAATCTGGTTATGGATTCTATTTTTTGATAGGATTTGGCTTGGATCCACTACTAGCATAGAGTGTGACGGTACCTTAAGTGGATGCCGATATCAGTTAGATGATTGTAGGTGATAGTTTACTTTTGTTATTAAATTGTGATTAATTATTAGATTTTGTAAACTTTATTTTCTTTTCACCTACAAAATTATTTAATATATTTTTAGTTGGAATTTGAATGAAAGTTAATTTTAAATTGTAATTTTACTTAATGGAAAGATTGTAGATGAGAAATTGATTTAAGTAAAAGAGATTGTTGATTTATTTTAATTCATGGATAATTTAGAAGATCATGATAAATAAATAGAATAAATAATTATCAGATGTTTAGTTGCATTATGATTGTTGCATCTCATTTCGACAGGACTATTAGGGTTAAGGTGGAGTGTGACACATCTCATTTCATTATTTTTCATGCATAAAAAATTCAAGTTGTTACAAGTGGTGTAGGTGTGGAGTTGAGCGGAGAGGTGATGGTGGTGTGATAGTCGAGATGTAGATGTGGAGTGGAGGTGGTGATGGGATGTTGTGTGGTGGAGAGGTGATGGTGGTGTGATAGTCGAGGTGTAGATGTGGAGTGGAGGTGGTGATGGGATGTTGTGTGGTGGAGTGGTGTGGTGGTTGCATCGATAGGATGATGAGGTGGCGGCAGTGGAGGAGGTGTGGTAGATGTGACATTGAAGCAACATGGATGTTAATGGTAAAATAGTGGTGGTGGATGGTTGAACTCTGTGGTGGTGGGATGACAATAAAAATTTAAGTGTCATAAAAGTAATTAATTGCATAGTAAATAATAGAGTGCCTTCCATTTATAATAAAGGATAAAATTGTAATTTGACCACATAATTAGACTTGGAGGTAATTAAATAAAACTTAGATTTAAAAAATAATAAGTTTTGAATTGTAGAAGCCTATAATACACATTTAATAATTTAAATTAATACATAAAATAGAATAAAAATGAAAATAAAAAACAGTTTTAATTCTACATCATTGAATGTGTATTATAAGCCTCTACAATTCGTTTTAAATTGTAGCTTTACTAGAAAAAACTAGACAACCAAGAGAAGAATCTCTCTTTTTTTTTAAAAGTTCTTTTTTTGGGATAAAAGATGTTGAACTGACCAAGCCGAAATAAGGTTGGCTCATATAGCCCACGAGGCCTTGCAGAATCCAATGTAGGATTTGGAAAACAATGGCAGGAAACAGTGAACGAAAATGCAAGAAGGGGGAAGGGGGAGGGTGGTGGGCCGCCGCAAGCACCGCCCAGATGGCGTTGGGCATCAACTCTTACCGCAGAGGCCACGCCGGTGACTCCCATCTCATGCCCTTCAAAGCCTTGGTCGTTGCCTCTCTCTTTGTGGGCTCCACAACCACTGCCGCCGTCGCCGTTCTTCGTTCCTCTGGCATCTACTCGGTACTGTCTAGATCTCCTTCTGTGTGATTTCTCACCTCCAATTTTCTGATTATTTCAGGATTAGATGAAATGATATGAATTTGATAGTCCAATTCTCGTTTATGATCGGAAAATGAATTTAAAGGATTTACCTTTTCTTTGTGGAATGTTCAATTCGCAGAGTAAATGAGCTGTTAGAGTGAGCTTACTAGTAGTTTATGATCGGGGCCTATCTATATAACAATATTGGAAAGTTGTGTGCCACATGTCATGATATTATTGATTGTACATTTTTAACCATTGGATCTCATTCAAGGGCTCAGATTCTAGTTTTATACGAGTTTAGCATGTAATTTAATATTTTTATGTAATTTATGAATCTTTTACTTTTTATGTTTAGTAGTGGTGACAATCCTAATTTCTTTACTAGTTCTCATAACTATGATGATATTGGTAAATCGATTAATGTTGTGAAACTCATGTTGGAAAAATTTGGGTTTTAGCCAAATTTTTAATGGAATTAATAAATATTTATTATTTAAATATAACATCATTTGAGATGATTATTTGTGGGATTAATAGTCCTATGTGGGGGCTTTAATACACAAAAAGAATCATCAAATTCCATTAATTATTGAATGAGAAATTGACACTCAAAGTTGAGTATTTTCAATGGTTGATGAGTATTAAAATACTCAATCCCATATTGGAAGTTGAGGAGTTTGGTGTTGAGTATATTTATTAAAGTGTGAGACTAAGGTTCACAACAAACCTAAGGGGAAAGCAAGATGAAGTGTGATTCAAATATTTTCCCACACGCGCACATACAAGCGCGCGCTGTCGCCGCCCGCCCAGCCGTGTCCGTGTCCGTGCCCGATTCCGTATTTCGGGTTCGTGCCTCGTGGGTTCGTAGGAATGTGTCCTGTGCCACGGGCGAGCCTAATCTTTTTATGGAAAATCCAATTGCATTGGATTGGACTTGATTTGTGGGCTTGGCTTGACTTGAGTTGATTTTGTGTTGGTGGGATTGGACGGGCTTTGTGGACTGGACCATGTGAACCAACCCGCGACCCATGCCTGTGACCCATACCCGTGACCCACGACTCTCCATATGCTATAGATTTTTCGTATGCTGCATTCTGGCAGCAAACCAAAGGTTCGCAAACCTCCCTGCATTACTTGCAGGAATCCAAAGGTTTGCAGACCAACCCAAATGTCTCATTACATATATAAATTGGTGGTTTTTGTCCAACCATTTTGGCACCCCCGAAAATTCTCTTCCTGCAAATCCTTACCAGTGCTTGCTGTTATCATCCTTCTCTAACAGTCAAAGAGAGTAAGTTTAGTCACACACTAGTTCTATCACCAGTGGTTCCCGGTGCAACCACTGGTATACCGGCTGTACCTTGGGATAGTCTAGCCTATTCCAAACCCCTTGCACCTCCGATAGGGGCAACTAAAAAGTATTAAGGGCACTGTGTCCATCACAGGCCTCCGGTTCTTTCAATTCTTACAGTTTTGTTTTGTTCCTTGTTCTGTTTTTTCAGTCCTGGTTTTTGTGCGAACTTTCTGCATTATTTTACTACAAGTTTAATACTTTTTACAAAAAATCTGCAGAAGGAAAAACCCTATTGTTTTCTATTCCCTGGTTCTGTTCTTAACAGTACATAAAACAGTTTTCTGTTCTTAACATCTTTTATCAGTTTTACCTGCTGTATTCAAAACCGTTTGGTTTTTGTTTTAATCTGCTTTTCCTAATCCGTTCAATCAGATATGGCTTCACAACAAATAGAAGATTTCCTGTTCTCTGATGCTGACATTAATGTGCTTGATGGAAACGTTCCACATCATGCTAATGTTAAGTTTGGTGCCGGCAACCATCCTGTTGATGGGGCATTGAACACTGTTGCTTCTGGCCTAAATGGTTCTAACCACCCTATTGGTGGCAATCCATTGGGAGGTCAGAATCCCTTTGGGAACCCCTTCGGCAATTAGGCTGGGAATCTAATCGGAAACCCATCAGTGGTCAGACCTGTTGTCTCCTCCACCAATGTGGTTACACCACAAATACTGCCGCATTTCCCTACACCGTTCCCGCTGGTGAATCATGCGGTCCATCCTGAAAAATTCTCAGGGACAGACTTCAAGACATGGAAGAACAAAATGATGTTCTATCTGACCACTATTGGGCTAGCAAGGTTTCTTACGGAAGATGAACCGGTCGTTGGTCCTGACGACAACGATTTCTAGAAGAGGACTGCATGGGATGCCTGGAAGGCTGCGGATTTCCTATGCCACAACTAGGTTCTGGATGGCCTTCAGGACTCTCTATACCATGTTTAAGTGGCTACCAAATCTGCTAAAGATTTATGGACCTCTATTGAAAAGAAATACAAGATTGAGGATGTAGGCTTGAAGAAATTCTTAGCATGTCGTTTTGCAGATTTTGAGATGGTTGATTCACGTTCTGCGGTAAGTCAGACACAAGAATTCAAGGTTCTTGTCCGCCAAATGCATGCTGAGGGTCTTATCATTTCAGAATCTCTTATGGTCTACATGGCAAGAATTCCAGACCTATCTTCTTTACAAGCGGAAGGAGATGTCATACGAGGATTTTATGATGAATCTCCAGATAGAAGACGACGACAAGAAAGTTGCTCGGAAGATGAACAATTCTTCAAATGACAATGTGATGGAATATGGACAAAATGCTGAGTCCAACAAGAAGAATGCTGGGAAGAACAACAAGGCATGAAAACAATGCAATATGGTTGTCAATCAGAAGGAGAAACAGTCCAAGAATTTTGGCCATAAACCTGTCATTACAAAGAAGCAGTCATCGCAATCCCCAAACGGGGAAACAGGGATCCAAATTCAATATTTTTTTATAAAATTACTATATGAAAAATTCATCTCAAAAAATTCATCTCAAACCACTAACCAAAACCTCTTAAACATAAAAGTTCATCACCCAAAATATTAGAATACCACAAAAAAATAAAATTACAATAAATAGTTACTTGAAAACCACAAATTAAAATGTCTTAACACATAATTAAATAAAATACAATTAAAATGAACCAATATATAGGAACGAGGCAGAGACGAGGT
>NMUG010004967.1:0-13465 GCA_002855965.1 Monotropa hypopitys | reverse complement strand
CATTTTTTTGGCAAAAAAGAATATTTTGGCAAGTTTATAAAAAACAATGTTATAAATCACACACTTTTGGCAAGTCGACCACACCCATTTTATAAATCACACAGTAAATAAAAAACATGTTTAATGCTAAATCAAAGTGTGATTTCATTGTGTGATGCCAAAAAATGAATATTTTGACAAGTTGACTCAAATACTGAAAAAATATGTTTTGGACATTGATTTCATAATTTGGAAACAAAAAATATAATTTTTATAGGTTATATATTATATAATAAAAATACTTCAAGAAATGAGTGTAGTGGAGTGATCGAAAGACAGTGTGCATGAGTGTTAATTTGAATCCTAGGAGCAAGAAGTAAGAATTGTTTATTTTTTAAAAGATATAATTCCCGACCAAAATTTTACTCGTCTATTGGTGGTACTTTTGACGACCAAATACTATTAGCCGACAAATGGTAGTCTATTCCTGACCAAACTTTTGGTCGGCAAATGAAAGTGTGAGACCCCGGTCCTAAAAAATATTAAATAGAAATATTTAATTATGCAAATATAAATTTTGGGAATTTTTGGAGAATTTTCTGATATTTATTTAAGCCTTGAGATCATAAATTATGGAAAAGAATTTAATCTAGGAGCCTAAGTGAAAGAGGAGTAAGTTGGAGGACCAAACCCGAGCCCTGCCGAATAGTGAGGGTCCGGCCACGTGGAGGTCCGTCCAGATCGGCAGTTGTATGGCATCTCGGCCATGTAGGCAGTCCAACTGGACAGCGACTCTGTCAAGTAAGACAAGAGCTTTATAGTGGGCTGACGTCATGTAGCATTTCGGCAGAAGGAGCCAACGATGTGCGACTGAGTGGAGCTGAGGTCAGCCACTCCCAACCAAAACTGGGCGGCCGGTGGGACCACCTTATGACGGGTGGCGCCGTTTGATTGTCTGCCATCAGTCCGGATCAATTATTCTCTTCTCATCTATAAATACTTGAGTCGTTCCCTTCGTTTTTTGGTACAACGCCAACTGAGAGCACCCATACTCTCTGTTTCTCTCTCTAGAAATTCTATCCGAAATACTTCAGTTCGGCAGGGCTCTGAACTCTTATTTCAGGAGCTCGGCAAGCTTGTTTTTCATACTCCAGTGCTCGGCAACTTAACTGCTGCACATCCAATCATCAAATTAATATTCGGCAACTCTTAGCCGTACATCCAAACTCTTCAGAAACATTGTTTGAAGCTCCGGTCAAAATTGTATTCAGCTCGGCAATCATTTTTCAGACTTCTAGACGACTCATTCTACTTCAGCAAAGATTCCATTGCATCCGAGCAGCTCAGAAAGACATCCTTCACATCAAAATCAGTTCGGCAAAAGTTATTTAGCTCAGATCTATTGACCTTTGGCACATTGAGCTTCGGTCAAAGGTAAAACTCTTGTATTTTATCATTTTGTGTTCGGCAAAGACCCTAGAATACTAAATTATAGCTTGGCAGACTTATCTGAAGTCTTCCCGCACACTAGTGTTGTTGCTCACATGCGCAGCTATTACTTTTGTTATGCTCGACAGAGTTGTGCTCGTCCAAATCGTTAAACCATTTGTTCTTGCTCGACAAAACTAGAATTTGGCTAAGACTTGCTTAGACTATCGTTATTTAGCTCGGCCCAGTTATTTTTCAGTCCGGCTGCACTTCCATGCATATGTTGATCGTCATTCTGTCCGAAGCAATTGTGTTCGGTAGTGGACACTTCATTCTTTGATTTTACCAGCTCGGCTAAGATTCATTTTGTTCGGGCAAATCGGTCCAAGACCTTTAAAATAGTCCTTCGATCATTTTCGACCTACAACCAACTTGAAATCAAAATTTGAAATTTTTTATTTTAACTCTGATCAAAATGGTGTCCGGACCATAGCATGGCAGCTCGGCATCAGATCAGCTAGTTGTATTCATCTCGGCAAATCACTTATTGGCAGACCTGAGTCTCCAGCAGTTCATATATGAGCAGACCATTGAATTCATGTCTAGGTGAGTCTCCGGTTAGACCAGAGACCTTCGGTTAGACTCAGTTTAGTCTTTCTGCCAAGTTTAGCAGTTCGGCAATTAGTTCTTCGGTCAGATTAACCTTAGGATATATGGTAAACTTTGAGCTCCGGACAAAAGTCTCTGGCAGACTTTGCTTCGGCTAGCTCAGCTCGGCAGTATACTTGGGCAAGAGTTTTCATAGAATCTTGATATATGTTTTGTTGTCCAGATTCAGGACAGCTTTCATTGAGGGGAAAGAAAATCTAGAAGCTTAAGAAATTTCTATTTATGTGGATCTCTATATACTGCTCTACTCGTACAATTTCAAGTGCATTTTCCTTTGAAAATATGATTATGGTTATTGAACCGAAAATGATATGTTATTTCCAAGAATTTTGAAATGAGGATTATGCACAAACTCTTATTTACAGATGTATGAACAATTTGGAATATAGATTGATATATTATCCATACGACAAGGAATTAAAATGAAATTATAAAAAAAGAAATTGAAATGGAGATGAAACGGAAATAAGGTGCTCATACGACAAAAGCACGGTTATGAGCAGGTTATTGATATGCTTATACGACAGAAGTATAAGACATAAATGCTTATACGACAGAGGCATGATATTGAAAAATGAATATACTTATACGACACAAGCATAGTGTCATAGATGAATATGCTTATACGATACAAGTGAAAGACTAAATGTCTTACATCGATGAGATGATAAATGCTCATACGACAGGGGCAATCAGTAAGAAAAGATACTGAATGGTAAGCCTATACGACAAAGGCCAATTTATGAAATGATGAACTGTGTTTAGAAATAAATATACAGGTTGGTATGTAATTGCAGCAAAGGAGAAATTATGATAAAGCATTTTTATTGCTATTGAGCTTTTGAGTCATATTATATCTGTGGATCAAATCTTGCAGGGAAGATATTGTTAATCCATAAAACTTGTACTGCAGTATGTAGTAATTTACTCTAGCTTTTTAGCTTATGCATTTTCTAAAACCATTTTCTGGTCAGGATGAAGAATGAGGTGGCAGTCCTATGTTTAGAGACGTTTTTGGAGATCTTTTGTTGTACTTTCGATGTATTGGTTGTTTTAAGTCTGTATTTTGTAATCATGGGAAATTAATGAGAATGACTATGCACTGCTCTGGTTTATTTTTCACGCTTCCGCTTAATTAAATTGTTCAAGAAATTTCTCGACTCTTTTATCTTAGGCCTTTAGCGAGCTTGCTTGTTGGCCGGTCATGTGCTCATCCTATGAACGGGATGGGTCATGACAGAAGTGGTATCAGAGCTATAAGTTGATGAATTTCTAAATAAGCTAGAGCGAGGGAGCAAGGCACATACTTAGAACCCAATTATGTTATCTTGGAGATGTATGAAATACTTATGCTAGCTATGAGTTTTGTAGCTATGTCTAGCAGTGACTCTGACCACTCTGGTAATGATGGCTATTCAAGTGATGATTCTGATGGTTACCATGAAGATGGACTTCAAGGAATATTTCCTTTGGAAGGAGAAGAAATGGAGGCAAGGTTTATTGAGGATGCTACGCACATGGCTTGCAGCATTGCGACGCAGGTTGCATATGCGAATATGCATCGTACTGAGGCACAAATTCGAGCTACGATTGACTATCGTTTTAGGCTCAGAGAACAGGATTGCTCTATGGCTAGAGAGTGGATGCCACAATGAAGTCTCGATGAGATATTTATGATAGCTCTGCATCATCTTGATGGTAATATGGAGGTGGACGAAGAATCGGATCTAGAGGAAAATCTTCCGGAAGTGAAGGAAGTGATAATGGAAGAAGAAGACCTCGATGCAGATCTATATGTAGTGGATGGTCTCGTTGACATGCCTCTTTACCCTGATTTTGAGGATGACCTAGAAATAGTTTATCAAGAATGGACTTTCCCTCCCTATGAGTGGTCTAGTGACTCAGATGATGAATGACGATTATTAGTTGCAATATCCGGAGTATTTTTGTGTGTACCAGACACATTCATGTTGTTATGTTTCCTATTTTATGTCAAAAAGTAATTCCATCTTTTTAATTAAGATATTTCCTTATCAGAATGGTTAATACGTGAGTAAACGCTCAAGAATGTTACAAGATTGCTGAGTTGCGTGACATGGTGCGAACGTTGGCTGGAACTGTCCAAGCTCAACAAGCTACAATTGAGCAGATGCGTCGGCAACAAGAATATGCGAATGAACCGACGGTGATTCAAGAGGATGAAGAAGTCAATCCTGCACAGCAAGTCCATAACGTTACGACTGTGAAAGAGTTTCTCAAACTCAAACACCCAACTTTTCCTGGAGGGATGGACCCGATTAAAGCAAACAAATGGGTTGCAGAATTAGAAAAGAACTTTCGTCATCTACGATGCACAGACCTGCACAAAGTCGAGATTTCATCGTATTTATTGGTGGGCAAAGCCAATAGATGGTGGAATTTAAAGAGCGTTGTTGAACCCAATATGTCTTAGGAAAGATTTCTACAGAACTTCCGTGATAAGTTTATGCCCAGAGCTATGCAGAATGCGAAAAGGATTGAGTTCGAGAACTTGAAACAAAGAGGAGCAATGACTGTGGCCGATTATGAAGCTGATTTTACAAATCTTGTTGTCTATGCACCGTATCTGGTGGCTAACGATGAAATGAAGGCTCAAAAATTCGAAGAAGGACTCAAACATGAGATAAGGAAGATCATTTATCCTTTTCAGTTACCTACGTATGCTGAGGTTCTGTACCAAGCTATCTTAGTGGAACAAGACGTCGACGAGGCTAGACGGTTCAACGAGAGGAAGAGGAATCAAAGTCAATGAGGATCTAGCTATTCAAAGAAGGCAAACTATGAAAGGAATCAACAAAGGAACCAAAGGGGAAGAAACAACAATCAACGAAGGCAGAGGCCAAATTGTCCCAAATGCGGGAAGAGTCATGAAGGAGAATGCTGGGCAACATGGCCTACGGTATATTTTGGCTGTGGTCAAGTAGGGCATTACAAAAATGTTTGTCCGAATGCACTTCCACTACCACTCACTGGAGCGAATGCAGTACCTATTAGAAACCCGAGAAATGACGCAAATCAAGGCAATAGAAATCAGAGGCAAGGAAGGGCATTTGTCATTGTTCCAAGAAATCCCAGGAATGACGAAGGGATCATAGCAGGTAGAATTTCTATCTGTGGAATCCCTACTTATGCGCTATTTGATTTTGGATCTACGCATTCTTTTAATTCTACGATGCATGCTGAGAAGATCGATAGAATTTCCGAACCATTAGACTTTGACCTTATAGTGTCCCAACCCACGAGTAAGGGAGTTTTATGCTCATTAGTTTTGAGAAACTGTGAAGCCATCATCGGGGGAGTATCGATGCTTATAGATTTAATTCCTTTAACCATGACGCATTTTGATGTGATCATTGGTATGGATTGGATATCCAAGTATAATGCGAAAATAGATTATACTTCAAGGATGATTACCTTTGAAGATCCTAAAGGTGGGGAGACGAATCTTAGCGGGGAGAAGGTTGTGACACCACCTTACTTTGTTTCAGTTGCAAAAGCTCGTCGAATTTTGCAGAAAGGTTGTAATGGATATCTCTGTAGTATCTCCACAACTTTGGCAAGAAAATCCCCAATATCCGATATTCCGATAGTTCGAGATTTCACCGATTTATTTCCTGAAGAATTACCAGGCATACCGATCGATCGAGAAATAGATTTCTCTATTGATGTCGTGCACAATTCTCGCAACGACTGAACTCAAAGAATTGAAGATTCAACTACAAGATTTGGTAGACAACGATTTCATCACGCCAAGTTCATCACTATAGGGAGCGCCAGTGTTATTTGTCAAGAAGAAAGATGGAACCATGTATCTATGCATCGACTACAGGGAGCTGAACAAGATTACTATCAAGAACAAGTATCCATTACCGCGTATCGATGACTTATTCGATCAATTGCAAGAAGCACAAGTATTTTCGAAGATCGACTTATGCTCAGGATATCACCAGCTAAAAGTCAAGGCAGAAGATGTAAAAAAGACCGCTTTTCGTACCAGATATGGCCACTATGAATTTTTAGTTATGCCATTTGGAGTTACCAATGCGCCAGCAGCATTCATGGATCTCATGAACCAAATCTTAACCAACTATCCCAACGAATTCGTGATCGTGTTTATCGATGATATTCTAATCTACTCAAAGAACAAGGAGAAACATGCAACTCATCTAGCAACAGTTCTACAAATTCTACGAGAGAAGAAGCTTTACGCAAAATTCAGCAAATGTGAGTTTTGGCTCAAGAGTGTTCATTTCCTTGGACACATTATCAACAAAGAAGGCATTTCAGTGGACCCTCAGAAGATTGAAGCCATAATCAATTGGTCAGCACCGACTTTAGTATCCGAAGTTCGTAGTTTTCTTGGACTCGCCGGATATTATCGACGTTTCGTTAAAGACTTTTCAAAGATTGCAGTACCGATGACAGAACTTACACATAAAAGAGAACCTTTTGTTTGGACTCAAGAATGTGAAGAATGTTTTCAAGAATTGAAGAAGAGGCTTACGACCGCACAAATTCTAGCACTACCCAATGAAGAAGAGAAGTTTCCAGTCTACAACGATGCTTCACACAAAGGACTGGGATGCCTTTTGATGCAAGACGGGAAGGTGATCGCTTATGCTTCACGACAATTGAAGGCGCATGAAAAGAACTATCCTATGCATGACTCAGAGCTTGCAGCAATTATTTTTGTACTAAAGATTTTGCGTCACTACTTATACGGAGTTACTTGCGATATTTTCACCGACTATAAGAGTTTGAAGTACATCTTTTCTCAGAAGGAGCTAAACCTCAGGCAATGCAGATGGCTGGAACTTATGAAGGACTACGATCTCAACATTCAGTATCATCCCGGGAAGACTAACGTGGGAGAAGACGCAGAAAGTCGGAGGATTCATATCTAATACACCTTGCGACGATTATCGTAGAACCATCGATTCTCGAGGAAGTTAGGTAGTTGCAAATGCAAGATTTCAAGTTAAAGAAGATCCGAGAAGACATCAACGATCAAGGAGAGTTTATTTTTCAAGACGGTATTCTCAAATTTAGAGGACGATTATGTGTACCCGGCGAAGAAGAAATCAAATGAAAGATTATGGATCAAGACCACAAGACGAAGTTTGCGATTCATCCAGGGCAGACGAAGATGTACCAAGATTTGAAGGGGTCATATTGGTGGATGGGAATAAAGAGAGACATAGCAGAGTACGTTAGCAGATGTCTTGAGTGTCAACAAGTGAAAGCGATGCGGCAGAGACCAGCTGGATTAATTCAACCCTTGCCTATTTCAAAATGGAAATGGGAAGATATCACGATGGATTACATTATCAGATTTCCGCGATCAAGCAAAGGCATAAACGCAATATGGGTGATAGTCGATCGATTGACTAAGTCAGCACACTTTAATCCAATCAAAAATACATATTCGATGAACCAGATGGCGTCTACTTATCTGCGAGAGATTATGCGACTTCACAGAACACCAGTGTCCATTACGTCAGACACAGATCCACGTTTCGTGTCTAGATTCTGGAAAGAACTTCAAAAGGCTATGGGAATGACGCTCAATTTCAGTACAACGTTTCATCCACAAACGGACGGGCAGTCAGAAAGAACGATTCAAACTTTGTAAGATCTTCTGCGATCATATACGTTAGAATTTCAAGGAAGCTGGGAGGAACATTTGCCATTAGCAGAATTTACTTACAACAACAGTTATCAAGCAAGTATTGGAATGTCACCATTCGAAGTTCTATATGGAAGGAAATACAGATCACCATCATGTTGGACGGAAACTGGAAAGGAAGAACTCACTAGACCAGAGATAATTCGAGAAATGGCAGAAAAGATCAAGTTGATTCAAGACCGACTGAAAATAGCTCAGGATCTTCAGAAGAGTTATGCAGATTCACAACGAAGAGAAATTGAATTCCATGAAGGAGAGAAGGTATTTCTAAAAGTGTCACCTATGAAAGGCGCCATCAGATTTAGAAGAAGAGGAAAGCTTAACCCTCGCTACTTCGGACCTTTCAAAATTCTTGAGAGAATTGGACCAGTCGTGTAACACCCTAAAAATTTAAACCATATTTTTTTTGCAATAAGGCATAGAGCAATGCTAAATAAAAGTCTAACCAATCATCATCCCACCAAAACAAAATAAGGAGTTCCACAAGTCCATCACACACATAAGTTTAAAACAAATACAACTGGGTGTTATCATTACAAAGCTTTAAAATACTAAAATGAAATACGAGAAAGATGATGACCCAAGACTTGATCAAAGCTCCCATGCCATCCAAATGCTTGAATCCCATCAAGCTACATAGTCGGTTCCTTCCCTATAAATAGAGGGTTAGACGAACGCCTAGTAGGAAAACTTAAATAAACGATTCATATGATTGCAATGTACAAGAAAAACAATATGAGATGCATGCATAGAAGTAGGCTCAAATTGAAGTGTGACTACCAAAGGGAAGGGCTATTATTATAGTTCTTATTCCAAGACTTTCCATGAATTTTCAAAGTATTCCAACATGTGATTTTCATTGTTCCAAGACATTCCATTTCAAGAATTCCATTTATTTCAATGTTGTTCCAATAGTGTTCAAGTATAACAAGATCATCACATTGATAACCAAATGAGTTCCAAGGCTAGTTCTGCATCAGGGCTCGTCAATCCCTTATCGTGTAGTTCCTGTTTTCCCCGGCTCACCGGAAAGGTCTAGTTAAACCTCCATTGCGCAATGTCGTGTGCCACTCTAAATTAGTGACTCAAGGTAAGCAACCTCAATCCATAGCCACTCAAATGTATCCAAACCTCATATAGAGTATCAAGGCCAATCCACATTATTCCACATTCCACATTTAAGTGTTCCAAGGCCAATTGCCAAATTACCATTATTCGCATAGTGTCCCACGTGTCAATTTGATAGATATGATGTGAATTGCATGAATTTAGGTTCCATTACCCAAATTTCCACCTTTGGACAAAATTAGGGTTTTAACACAAATTTGGGCTTTTCGTACCAAGAGATAAATTGATGAAATTGAACCCATAGGAACATCTAATACATGCTAATAACCACTCCTACCAAAGGAAATCAACAATTCAAAGTCAAACATAGTTCTAGACGAGTATCACATGAATTTTCGCGAAATCAATTTGAGTAGGGTTACAAGACAACACAAATGAACACAAAAGTTTAAGAATCCCTACCTTGAGATGATTTTTACTTACAACCCTTGAAAAAAATTCAACGCACTGCCAAGTTAAAAGACCACCCACGCGAAGCTTGCGAGACGCTCTACGACGTTAATACTCCGAAAATCTTTCAAAACGAACCTTTGAAGCATCAAAAGTTAGAGAGAAGGGAGAGCTAGAGTTTTTGAGAGAGTTTGGAGGAGGAAGAGAGAGAAATGAAGGCTGGGAATGACCCAAATCGACCAAGGGTTCACTTATATAGGACCCCGAACCAAAATTATAAATCTGCCCTTAACGAGCCTCAGGACAGACTCTGCACCGGCGCACTTGATGTCTGTATCGGTGCAGGCTTCCCAAAATTTCGAAAATTGGACACTTTCACCGGTGCACTTGGGACCTCCACCGATGCATCGACTAAAACTTCCTAAGCAGAGGCTTCCAACATCAATGGTGCACCTGAAGCCTTTACCAAGCAGAACCTTGGTGCATTGGTCTTGCACCAATGCAAGACCAAAAATAGTTCCTGCACTGGTGCACCAAAGGGTTGCACCGATGCAACATGCATTAGGAGTGAAAAATTATTGCTGTGGGGGGTTTCCAACCATCCCAACAAGCCCGAAATCAAACCAAACGAATCCGAAAAGTTCTAACGGGACTTCTAAATGATGCGTTAGCACTTAATACAATGAAACGAATATTTCGGCTCCCCAAGAACTTAATTTAAGGTAGATTTCTAACGAATTACACATCGAAACGAATGCAAATTGAATTAAAATTTACGGAGTGTGACAAACTCCCCTCCTTACAAAATTTTGTCCTCGAAATTTACTAAAATGAAACGCGAGAAGGAGAAAGAATAGAACGGTTACCTCAATCAAATAGAGTCGGATGCTTCTCTAACATCTCATTGCGTCTTTTCCATGTAGCTTCTTCTAAACCATGATTTCTCAAAAAAACTTTTACCAACACAATTGTTTTGCCTCGCAATACCTTCTCTTGCGTGTCTAAAATGCGAACCGGTTGCTCTTCATAAGAAATGTCGGCCTCCAATGCCAATGTCGACCAATCCAAGACATGCAAAGGATCCGATTCATACTTCTGAAGCATGTAAATATAAAATACGTCATGAATGTTTGAAAGAGTATATGGCAAAGCAAGAAGATACGCCACTTCCCCAACCTTTTCCAAGATATCGAACGGCCCAATGAAACGCGGTGCTAGTTTTTCTCTCTTTCCAAAATGAGATGTCCCTCAGCGAGGCGACACTTTCAAGAATACATGATCACCTACTTCGAACGATAACGGATGACGACAGTTGTCGGCATAACTTTTATACCGGCTTTGCGCTGCTAGCAATCTCTCACGAATCTTCTTCACTTGCTCTGTGACTATCTGCACACTCTCTGGCCCCATCACTGCAGAATCTCC
Organism: Monotropa hypopitys; assembly: GCA_002855965.1. Classification (NCBI taxonomy): domain Eukaryota; kingdom Viridiplantae; phylum Streptophyta; class Magnoliopsida; order Ericales; family Ericaceae; genus Monotropa; species Monotropa hypopitys. Next base: position 2,721 of record NMUG010004967.1, on the reverse strand, counting down.
CACTTTTGTCCAACAAATCGGCGAACGACACGGCCTGCCATACAATGCCTCGAACGGAGTCATACCGATACTAGACGGATAACTATTGTTGTATGCAAACTCCACCAAAGGTAAGCAATTCCACCACGAATCAAGATAATCCAAAATGCAAGAACATAGCATATCCTCCAATGTCTGAATAGTACATTCCGATTGCCCATCGGTCTGCGGATGAAAAGTTGTACTGAAGTGCAAATCAGTACCATAGACCTTCTGTAAGCTCCTCCAAAAGCGAGAAGTAAAATGTGGATCACGATCGGACACGATAGACAATGGTGCCCCATGAAGACGAATAATCTTGCGAATGTACAAATGGCTCAAAGATTCTACGGACTGCGATAAACGGATAGGTAAAAATTGAGCGGACTTGGTCAATCTATTGACGATGACCTAAATAGAATCTTTCCCATTCTGCGATCGCGACAAACCCGTGCATCTTCAACTGCCTATAACCGTAAGCAACGACTTTTCCATTTTGCATAAGCACGCACCCCAAACCTTCCCGTGAAGCATCACAATAAACGGACTAACCAACACCTCTCTCCGGCACAATCAAGATCGTTGATGAAGTCAAACGACCCTTTAGCTCCTGGAACACAGATTCACATGCATCATCCCAAACGAAACGAACATCCTTCCTCGTCAAACGAGTCATCGGAGCCGCAATACGGGCGAAATCAAGAATGAAACGACAGTAATAACTAGCAAGACCCAAGAAACTTTGAACCTTGAACACGTTAGTTGGCCTCGGCCAAGTAACGATGACATCAACTTTTGACGAATCAACAGAAACTCCTTCCTGGGACACGACATGGCCCAAGAACTTTACCTCGGATAACCAAAATTCACACTTACTCAGCTTCGCGTACAATTGGTGCTCCCTCAGAAGCTCGAGAACAATGTGAAGATGTCTGACATGCTCCTCTGAAGTGGCAGAATAGACCATGATGTCATCCACGAACATGACAACGAACTGATCAAGATAAAGATGGAAAATGTGATTTATCAAGTCCATAAAAGTAGCTGGCGTATTGGTTAGCCCAAATGGCATAACCACAAACTCAAAGTGTCCATAACGAGTAGGGAATGCAGTTTTCGAAATATCTTCCTAGCAAATGCACAACTGATGGTATCCCCACCTCAAGTCGATCTTCGAAAAACAATTCGACCCTTGCAGCTGTTCGAAAAGATCATCTATTCTCGGCATAGGATATTGATTTTTGATTGTGATACGGTTAAGATTCCTGTAGTCGATACACAAATAAAGTGTACCATCCTTTTTCTTTGCGAATAAGGCAGGTGCTCCCCACGGAGACGAACTTGGATGAATAAAGCCCAACTCAAACAATTCCTCAATCTGAGACTTTAACTCTCTCAGCTCGGCTGGCGTAAAACGATAAGGAGGAACAGATATAGGCGCTGAACCAGGAACAAGATCAATAGAGAACTCAACGTCTCTCGTAGGAGGTAAACCAGGTAATTCCTCAGGGAAGACGTCAGCAAAATCACTAACCACGAATGGTAAATCGATACGACCTGCAACATCTTCATCTAATGCTAAGCTAGCTAGCAAATAGTGTATCGAAGAAAAATCTTCGGATCAAGAAAGGATGAAGATCACGATGATCTCCCGTGAAATAAAAATATTCCCCGTCTGCATCACGAATAAGAATCTTGCGATAGTAACAGTCGATGGTGGCATGATGCGAAGATAGTCAATCCATACCCAAGATAAGATCAAAACCCTCCATATCGAGAACAATAAAATCAAATGTGAAATGGCGATCAGAGATAGTCAACTCGCACTGACGGCACATATAACTTTAGGTAATACGACTACCCACCGGAGACTCCACTACAAGAGGAGGGTCGAAAGCCTCCAACTCCAAACCCAATGCCGAAGCAAAAGAGAATGCCAAGAAAGAATGCGATGCGCCTGAATCTATAAGAATAGAATCCCATGAATGATAGATAAGAACCATATCGCGCATAACTGAAGACTCTGGAACATCTGGAATAGTTGGCTGCTCCACTGCAGGAACGGCGTACACTTTGCCATGTGTCATCTGAGTCTGGCCTGCCCCACTGTGCTGACCTGAAGACTGACCCAGTCCAGATGGACCTCGCCTCACGAATCTGGATCCCTGACTAGACTGTGCAGGAGTCCTCTGAAACTGTTGCTGCTGGGAATGAGTCTGCTGCTGAGTTTGGCGGGGTTGCTGCACTGAACCCGCCTCACTATGATCATTGCCCTTAGCTGGACATGCTCTGGAAATCTGACCTGGCTGGCCAAACTCAAAATATGTAGGAGCCCGACAATTGCACGAACATGACCAGGCTGCTGGCATCTGTGACAGACAATCTCCGACCGAAAAGACATACCCTGAGAGTTCACCTGAGGCTGCTGTCTCTGATTCCGCTGAAAATGAGAGTTATCGCGCGACCTCTTCTTGCCAAAACTGCCCGAAGAGTTGCTGGAACCCTAATACTAATTTCTCGGCTCCCAAACCTTTGTTTCTTTAACTGGATCACTCTGCGATTCAACAAGTCGCGCACATTCCACCAAGTCTGAGAAAACTCGAATACAGTGACCCATCGTAAGACACTGAATAGATGAACGAAGGTCTTGCTCAAACCTCTTATATTTACTCTCCTCTGTGTTTACCCAGTCATGGGCAAACC
>NMUG010004966.1:0-13466 GCA_002855965.1 Monotropa hypopitys | reverse complement strand
TAGGATAGTCGCTCCATCTGCGACATTATGCATAATGGGGGTAACGTGAGCCCTCCCAACGTTATTTGGGGAAGACCGGATAGGTTCGATTAATGTGTTGACGAGCCATTAATCCAACCTCGCCCTATCAACGTCACAAAACAAAAATGATTATGGAATACCTTGGTTAGGATTCCAGCATTATATCCCACTTAGAATGAGAAGAGAAAATGGATTGTACTTTCATTAATTGATAATATCTCAAGCACTTCTTATGTCTTTATGTTTGGACTCTTACTAGTAGTCCCTTGTTAAACATCACGGAATGAGAATATACTTGTGTTTTGACCCTTGGCTTGTGGTCCTTTATATAATTCTACGTTACATTTACTAGTTGTCTTTGTTATAGAAGTCGGAGCATTGCCTTGCATTGTTCATGCATATTGCTTATATCTTTCTGTACAATCACACACACGTTCACGCTAGCCTAGAACATGCTAGTTGATAGATATTTCCCTACTTTGGCGTGACACGCCCTTCTTTTTAGATTCCGCAGGTAAAGAACCATTGAATGAATGATTTTGAGCATTGAAGTTTTGGAGCTCATTGGAAGACTCATGCATTTCTTTCATTTTAAAAGTTAGCCCCTTTGGGTTATAATAGAAGTAATGGTTTTGTAATAACTAGACTTCTCTAGTTACTCCTCTCTCTCTTTCATGTGTTGGACTTCACTTCTTTATGTTTCTTTCCGCATTCACTCTCGGATTTTCATTTGTGTTGGAATGGGATGTAATGGTATTTAGTTTTATTTAATTGATGATGATCCATGTTTGTTTTCCCCATTTAATAAATGATTTCAAAAAAAATGGTTTGAAAATCCGGGGTGTGACAACTTAGCCACCCTAACCCTTAGCATTTTGCTATACTATGCTTTTCTACTTAACTTCCCAAGACTTCCCATTAGAAGAGAACGTTGATCAGGCATCCTTCCAATCGGATTTCAAGGCAGGTCCCATGGGTGTCAAAGACACACATAATAGTCACAAAACACTAATACTCAACTTCCATACTTTACCTCAAACACACACCTCAAATATAAGCCTCTCTTACTCACATGGTCCCCTAACTCATACCTAGAACCTATGCTTTGATACCAAGTTGTAACATCCCAAACTCATAATTATTCTAAAATGCAAAATTTTAAATTTTTTGCTAAATAAAATCCTCAAATGACCAATCCCCAAAACATAATAAATGAACAAGGGTAAAACCTCTAGAAAAAAACCATTAATGCAACAAGTGCTCATTTGCCCCAAAATATAAACAACAAAATAAACAAACTGAACTACTAAATGGTCTTCAAAATACGAGTATCTGAATACGTGACAATACAAGTCCACCAAAAGCTATCACTATAAAACCATAAACATAAAAATTCTTAACGATAACATCAGCCAAGTGTCACCATCCAAGCATCAATCTTCTTCTAGCCTCGTAGTGGACCGCTAATCCTGTAACTTATTTTTCAAGTAAAAAACAAGGAAAATAGAGTGTGACTATGATATTTTTAACTTCCAATCTCAAGCAATTTTAGTGACAGAAATCATAGAATGAACAACAAATTACTTTCATTCATAAGTGCATCCCATGCATGTTACTTTTATATATGATGACCGAAGCCCTTTTCAAAAAGATTTGAGCATCCCATGCCCTGAAAATAGCTATTGCCATAGGCAATAGTTCATATGCCCCGAGCACATTTTTGGGTACGCCCCGCACACCCATTAGTGTTACTCAGGTTGCCAATAATTGGACGTACTCAGGTTGCCAATAATGCCACAATGTCCCACGCATGCCAATGCATAATATATATATGTATATCATGCTCATCCATCTTATAACATGCATCTCGTCTTTTCATATCATATCCCAACATGCATCATATAACCAATGCAACAACAACAATTAAATAACGACTTGCAGGCGTATATTAAAAATACCATAATCCTATACTCATCGATACCGTTCAACTCTTTTTCTCCTTGCCTTTTAATGAGGCCTCAATGCCTTCCTCGAGTGTTCCTGTCAAATTAAACTATAAATTTCAGTCCACATTATATATAATTTGACAAGGAAAACAAAATCATTAACATACTTGATAATAGCAAAAAGAACCTTATTCATGGCCTTCTGAAATACCCATTTCAAAGACTAACATTATTCTCCAAGTTATACATGAGCCCTATATATTTATTCATGAGATTAGATGATAAAACAAGTATAGCCCCTCTAAGGACTTCCTAGATCCCCAAGGTTAACAAGTATCAAAATCAAAAACTCATACATGAACAACCTTTACATACAACATGAAGCTAACCCATACTCCAAGTAACTTTCTTTACAAAAACCATAGATCCGGTTGATGTATATAACATACTAAAACATGAACTTGATTCATGAGTTTAATCCAAAGACTTAGTAGAAAGATGGAGAGATAGAGTCTATAAAAGCATAATGATAGAAAGGTTTACCAAAGAATTGAACTATAAGATGAAACCACCACACTCCTTTCACAATCTTCTTTCACCTTGAAGCTTCAACAATGGAGGCTCCTCTCTCACTCTAGGGCTTCTCTCTCAAGTTTTGAACACCAAATGGAGGCCAAAACATGATTAGTATAACCATAATACGTATTAGGGTGCTTAGGAACCGCTTAGGAGACAAAAACCCAAGTTTACCCTTAATAAATTTTAATTCTACTGCGCGCTTTGTCTGGACGAGCCCCTCCTTCATTCGGACGACCACCTTTGTCCGGACAAGACCCCCTCGTCGTCCAGACGACCAACCCAGAAATTCTTCGGGGAAGTTTTTGCTCACTCGTCCGGACGAGAGCCAACCGTGGTCCGGACGAGGCCCTCAGAAAAGTTTTTTAAAACTTTAAAATTTGGCTTCCCAACCCTCCAAACTCAAACCAAGACTCTTTCTCAACATTCTAAGCCTCGAAATGATGTCCTAAGGTCATTCTATGGCTTTCCCCAAGCCCAAATATCACTTCCAATTCAAAACCTCAAGGATTAAGATCATGTTAATTATATAAGTTAGCCTTAACCTCAAATTCCCAACCTCAAATCACACAAGTCACCTCAAGACTCATCTACCATCATGATTTTAATGATTATAGCTCAAGGTTCAATCCAATTATTTAACATGAAATATTAATTATTTACATAAAATAGTTAAAAGAGTTGAAATGAAGGTTAATGGTATTACATTATAGTTCGGTATTAGTTACTCGGCCACGCCCGATACTATACCTTACTATATTTTAAAGAAGCTATATTAAGAAGTCATCTCCCCAAATTGTACAGATACAGTTAATAGAAAAATTTCGTTATACATTTTCTTCTCGCTTTCTTCAGTTCTATATAAATGTCCGAATAAAGAGGACGTCCATTTTATGTCTTCTCCTCGTTAGAATTCGACACATACTAGGCTATGTCTGCTCCGCTGTCGCGTACGAGAAGAACATAAAAATGTCTTTGCCTAAAAAATATAAACCTCGGCTCATATGCCATTTTTACTCAAAGTTAGATATTTTAAAGTCTCAATAAATAATATCTTGGTCTCGCGTACGGCTCAGTCTACCGACTGTTCGGTCAAATATCGAAGTTCTTGGGAATATCTTTCCTTGAATATTTAAAAATTCATTTCTATTGCTTTCATTTTCATTTTCTATAGCCCGGACTTGCCGATATGCTATATACAATTGTCATCTAGCTCGGACTATATCCAGTTCGGTTTATATATATATAACTGTCGTCTAGCTCGGACTATATCTAACTCGGTTTATATATATGATATCTTATACCCCTGTGTATACATATATATACCTATATACATTATAGTATATATATATATATGGTCCATCTCTTTTTGGCATTCCATTTTGTCTAAAAAACACTTTTCAAATAAAAATCAAATCCCTCGATTCGGGTCACTAGGCGAAAACTTGTAGTAGCCGACCGATCCGGATTAAAGGAAATATCTTGGGAGTCGGGTCATTCCGGATCTCTTGATATTCTTTGGGATTTTTCTTAGTCAAGAAAATAACTCCCTCCCCAAAATTCAAAAACCATTTTACAATCGAATCTTTGTCCGACTGAAAAATATCAAAAATATTTTAAAAGCTAAAAACCAAATTCCTCGATTCGAATCATTAGGCGAAAATTTGCAGTAGTCGATCGATCCAGATTAAAAAAATATCTTGCGAGTCAGGTCATTCTGGACCTCTCGATATTCTTTGGAATTTCCAAACAAAAATCAAACATTTTTCTAAAACACGGTCGAAGTTCTGTCCGACCGAAAAACATAAAAATCATTTTTCATAGTCGAAGCTCTGTCTGACTGAAAAATCCAAAAATACTTTCAAAAACAAAAACAAAGTTCCTCGATTCAGATCACTAGGCAAAAACTTACAGTAGCCGACCGATTCGGATTAAAAGAAATATCTCGTGAGTCGGGTCATGCCGGATCACTCAATATTTCTTTGGACTTCCAAACCAAAAACATATATTTTTCAAAATACAGTCGAAGCTCTATCCAACTGGAAAATAAAACTAAATTAACAAAACAAAATCATCCAATTCGGATCATTAGGTGAAAGCTTGCAGTAGCTAACCGATCTAGATCAAATGAATATATTGTAAGTCGGGTCATGCCGGATAATTCGATATTCTTTGAGGACTTCTCAAAATAAAAATAATTCTTTCCAAAACACATCCAAAGTTCATTCCGGCTAATAAAAAATTATTCTTTCAAAACGCAGTCGAAGTTCTGTTTGACTATAAAAAATTATCTTTCAAAAAGCACAGCCAAAGTTCTGTCCAGCTAATGAACAATCATTCTTTTAAAACACAGTCGGAATTCTGTCCGATTGTAGAAAATTATCCTTTAAAGTATAGTCGAAGTTCTGTTCGGCTAAACAAAATCTTGCTTTTAAAATACAGTCGAAGTTCTGTCCGACTGTCGAAAACAAATAAAACAAAATCTTTCTTTCAAAAGCACAGTCGAAGTTCTGTCTGACTGCAAAACATGAACAAACACAAAATCATTCTTTACAAACGCAGTCAGAATTCTGTCCGACTGTAGAAAATCATTTTTCAATACACAGCCGAAGTTCCGTCAAGCTCAAAAATAGTAAAATTCAATTCTTTCTTCAAACTCTTACTTTAAAAACCAAAACCGGGCCGACAGACTTCCCCGTCAAAATTTCTTCTTCTAACTCTTTCTAAATCAAAACCAGGTCGAAAGGCTGCTCGTTAAAAACTATAACAAAAAGGAGTCATTCTGTTCAATTTCATTTATTTACATCAGTATTATTCATTTCACTTGGCCGAGAAAACAATTAATTTTGGGTTTAAAAGAAATTTGCTTTTGAAAGAGAAGTACCGAAAGGGTGGGGTGCCTAACACCTTCCCCATTCGTAATTTAATCCCCGAACTCGAATCTCTAGTTATGCAGACACCTTGTCCAATTTAAATACCGGTGACTTGGCTCACCGTAATTTTTTGCCGAGTGGAGACTCCAAAAATAGATTAATAATAGGTTGCATATTATCCAGGCAATTGCAAAACCATTGTTAAATCTGAGCATTTTCAAAAACAAGTGCAATCAGACCGTCATTCGTTTTTAAATAAAATTGCAAACAACCCAACAACATGGATATTTCCATCTCGGAAAATGACTCTTCCGTGTCAGGAGGCGAGTGAAGGACGGAAAATTTTCCCGGTGCGACAGTCCCAATGAGCGAATCCCCCTAGAAATCACTCATCTTTAGATTGGATTGATGTCTTGAGGTCGTATTGGAGTTAGGAGTATGTGTTTTTCAAATTTAGGTCTTAATCAGAGGTTGTTAACCTATTCGATGGGGTGTCGATAATGATCTTGTCACACCTCATGCCTGTAACTATGTCATCCTTGGTGTTAGATGAATTGTCCACGAGAACCGAATTCTTGCTCCCGCACCATCTCTTGACTCTTGTAAAGCCGAGCATGTCCTAGGTAAGGTGTTAGAAACTCCCATGACCATTCCACTTAGTTAACTTAGTTTCCTTCCCGTTTATCTTATGCTCATAAACCAAAACAAATACAAGGACAACATCCTTCCGCCATCATTTGCAAATCCAAACCTCTTAGCTTAGCAAATCCATTGACTCGCTCAATTCCTTATGGATCGATCTCGAACTTACCACTTTACTAGGTAGAGTGTTATTTTCATATCTATAAATTATTAATTCCTAGTTTGCCGATTTCCATTTAATATCAATGACGCAAGAATTGCTTTAGCAATCACAAAATTTTTCACAAAAATTATTGTCAAGTTTTTTACCACAGTCCATTCTAATATTACAAATTACAAAACCATTCAATTTTTTGTATAGGAACTTGATGTAGACCGCACATAAAACAGAAGCTTTGTGAATATAAAGATAGCTTTATTGAAAAAATGTTTTGAAAAGTTTCACGTATATAATGGTAACAATCAAAGTTTACTTTATTTTATATTTTATTCATTTGGGTACTTTTATTATAGAATGGAATACAAAATGCTAGACACCATGAAAACTTACCCCGAATTTTACTCTGAAATTAATATGAATGGTCAGGATTCATTTAAGTGTGGAATTCAAATGCTTAAATAAATACTGACCATTCATGTTGGTTTCAAGGTAAAATTCGAAGTAAGTTTTCATGATACGTAGAAGGACTCAAGGAATAAGCAATAGAACCAACAGAACAAGAAAGTACCGAATCAAAATTCATTATTTTCGTGCATAATTTTTCATACTTTTTGAACTAACCCAAATGTGTAATTAAAACCTTCAAACTAGAACGATTATTTTTAGATAAATTATATATAATTTTTTCCAAAAATCACAACTTTTTATAATAAATTATAATTAAAGGGAACGAGACAATTTTGAAAAAATAATTTGAGGATAGAGGCAATTTAGGAATTAAAAAATCTATTATACAAAATACTTTGGTGTGAGCCTCATACATTTTCATATATATTTTCACCATTGGATCAGTTGTAGAGTAATCAAATGGATGAATAAGATTTGTTCTCTTTTTCCTCACACACTCTCCCACTCCGCCAAACGTGGTCCCCCTCTCTCTCCAATGCCAGCACCCCACGCGGTCATCACACACACACATATATATATTTAAAAATAAAAAACAATATAAATGTTTTAATTAAATTTAAAAATAAAAAAACAATATAAATGTTTTAATTAAATTTAAAAATAAAAAAACAATATAAATGTTTTAATTAAATTTAAAAATAAAAAATAGTGAAAATATTTGTGTAAAACATTTTAAAATTTTAAAATATAAAAAATAGTTTAAAAATAAAAATATTCTTAAAACAAAAAATAGTTCTCAAATAACAAAATATTAAAATAATTTTAAAAATAGTTTTTTAGTTTTTTACAAAAACTATTTTGATTATATTTTTTTAACTACATAATTATTTAATTTTTGTAATTGAATTTAAATGATTAAAAAATTTTGAATTCTTTTACTCAATTTTGATTTTTTCTAGTTTTTTACAAAAAAATTTATATCGAAAATATAGATCGAGTGTCGTCACTCCATGAGTGCCGAATGCACTCCAAAACGCCGAAGACAATATTAATATCTGTACGACACCTACAATCACGTGAGGAAGTAAATTCGGATCTTCCAAGCAGTCTCTAGGTACGTAGCCTTGACTGTGCACTTAGGTACATAAAGGGTGACCTGTGATCAACGCCAGGATTCGAGCCTAGAATCTAAGTAAGGCTGATTTACTCAGCCACGCCCTACTACCATCTCAGATTATGATTTTTATTTTAACCTCACTCATTATTAGTACAAATGAAACATGAACTTGAGCTCCTCATAACCAAACATGACTGACGACTGACGTGAAGAGAAAAACAAAGCATCTATCGCTATTTGCCCTCAGTGACTGAAAGACCAGTTGCCGGCTGCGTCTTTCTTCTTCCGTTTCCCTCCCTCCCTCCCTCGCTCTTACACTCGCTCTACGAATCGAAGGGAATAGTTCAATAGCAAGAAAACAGCAATGGCGGCGGCCAGTAGAGCGATAGCCACAGTAGCATCAACCACCACCACTTCCTTACTCTCCAGAGGACCATTGCGACGATCTCAGGCTCTAAGTATTTGCTTCAACAGAAGAAGATTGGTGTCCAGAAACAGGCTTTTCACTTGCACTGCTCTTTACAAGCCCGATGTTCAGATCAAGGAAGAGGGCCTTCCCGAAACCCTAGACTACCGAGTTTTTTTCGTCGAAAATTCCGGAAAAAAGGTCTCTCTTTCTCCCCTTCTATATATGCATCTTTGTATATATATGTGCGTAATTGTCGTTTCGCTTTTATGGAGGGTGTGTTTGATGGATTCGGTGTTTGATGATCAGAATTTGTGCCATAAGGCAATCCTCAGTCCTTTCTCTAACTATCATCTGATGCCAACACAACATAGGGTGTGGTTTGGGCTATTTTGCGTTTGATTATTAGAATGCGTACAAAGTTCTTTTTTTTAAACAAAAAATTTATTAAGCAAACAAACCAAGAACAAAGAACAAGTCTTGAACAAACATCCCAACAAGACTAGAGAGGAACCTAGAGCAACCTATTCACTAAAATAAAAAGAATCAAATATTGAAAATACACCTAGAAATGATCCAGGAATCTGCCAAGTATCTATTCGTAGTAGTATCTTTAATGCTCCTCCAAGAACTTATACAAGCTCCAATGTTTTCAACTATAATTCCAAGTAAAGAATTGATATCCAAGCACCTTTGTTTGAAGATTCCGTTATTTCTCTCCCTCCATAACCAGTTTCGACAATTTAAAAATGATATGCATTCTGGATTTACAATTTTTGTGAATCTTTGCCCATTCCATTTCCACATCCAACTGCTCATGATTCATAAAGACATCATTTTTATTGGAAACTTTTTTTCCAAATCTGCTTGGTACAGTCACAATTAAAAAAGAGACTAGAAAGATCGGACACACACACTGTGTGTGAATAATGGGTAGTTTTTTTGGTTAGTTTAATATTTTGTCTTTCAAATAATATAGATTTGAAATATTTCAAGAGTAATTAGATAATTTTAAAGGGTGTTTTTGAAACTCAGTCCCAAAATAATGGAAGAGTGGTTATAATGGGTATTTTTTGTATGTTATTTTACTATTTTCCCTTCCAATAGCTGGCGCTGGGATTGGTTCCCTCAGGATTAGTTGTGGTGCGCGTAAGTTGGCCCGGACACCTGAGTTATCAAAAAAAAAAAGACAATTTTTAAAGGGTCTTTTTGGAAATGGTAAAATCCATAGAGCTTTCACTTTTGGTGTGAACCAACTCCCTTTCTATACTATGAGACTCATTTTCAATTTGGCACAGAACACATTTATTATCCTCAGCCATACCCCAAGTATTAAGCCTATCCTTAGTAGTCAGATCCCCAAGGATAGCAAGCCATTGCATTAAAGTCCATCTAGGAACATGGTTAGGAAACCAAATAGCTTAAGAGCAAACTAGGGATGGATTATTCTGAAAGCTTGCGAAGCAGAGCTAGCAGAGTAATTACCATCAACACTCAAGGTCCATATATTTGAATCAAACTCTCTACTATGAGGTTTGAGATCTGCACGAGGATGATGAATGATTTCTCTAATGATAGGATTTCAAGACCTAGTCCATTTCCTATTTCCAACTATCCAGATGTATAACTGACTGAACTTTAGCCTGCAAAGATCTGCCCAGATGATAGACAATTTGACCCCCAAACTTCTGATAGAGAGGACCTAAAGTATTCCAACTATCAATACATAAGAAGGGTTTCTCCCCATTTTCCACTATATAAGAAATCCAAGGTTGAACCACATGCGTAAGCTTAAAGATCTTTCTAATTGTCTATGAGGGACCTTCATATTCCAGAAACTTTGGTTCTTAATAATGCAAGTATGCACCCATTTTGCCCACAAAGTGTCACTCTTCTGGCAAACAACCCATAAATGTTTAGCCACATAAGCTTTATTCCAATCTGTCAACAATCTGATTTTCAATCCCCCTTCCTCTTTAGGAGTCCAAACATCCTCCCATTTCACCTTAGCCCCATAATTCATTAGCTCTGACCCAGACCACAGAATTCCTTAGCATCTTTTCAATCCCAGAAAATTCCTTAGCTCCCAATATTTGTTTCTTTAAATCCACATTATTCGGAACGCACAAACGACCCTTAAATAATAATACCCCATCATCCCGGATACTAAACTCCGTAACTTCACCATTTACAACTTGTCGTACTTTTTGTAATTGAGCATCATAGACTTGTCCATCTTTATTTTGTTCTATATGCATAGGTTGAACACTAAATCGTGCCAATAAATTATTATCGACCCCAATAACAATTCAGCCCCTATTTGTTTAAATTCTGTAAAATTATCAACCCGTGCACATTGTAAACAAGACAATCTTGCAACTGATTTCCGGCTAAGAGCATCAGCTATGACATTTGCTTTTGCCGGATGGTAATGAATTGTACAATCATAGTCTTTTATATCCATCTCCTTTTTGTCTTAGGTTCAATTCTTTTTGAGTTAAAAGGTACTTGAAACTTTGACGGTCGGTAAAAATTTCACATGTCACCCCATAAAGATAATGACGCCATAATTTCAAAGCAAAAACTATGACTTCCAATTCTAGATCGTGTGTAGGGTAGTTGCATTTATGATTCTTAAATTACCTCGAAGCATAAGCTATCACTTTGCCCTGTTGCATCAAAACACATCTTAATTCCTGGTGAGATGCATCAGTGTATATTACCATATCATTCGTACACATCAGTATAGTCAAAATAGGAGCAGTTACTAATTTTGTTTTCAAATCCTGGAAACTTTGTTCACACTTGTCATTCCATTCAAATTTTTCATTCTTTCGAGTTAACTTAATTAATGGCAAGGCAATAGACGAGAAACCCTTAATAAACCTTTGATAATACCCCGCTAACCCAACAAAACTATGAATATCCAAAACTGTTGTCGGCCTTTCCCAATTGACTATTGCTTTCACTTTGTTCGGATCAACACAATACCTTCCTTAGAAATTATATGCCCCCAAAACACAATACTCTAACCAAAATTCATTCGTGCTCAATTTACTGTACATTTGCTTTTCTCTCAAAATTTGCAAAACCATTCTTAGGTGTTGTTCATGGTCTTCTCTGGAACGTGAATACACTAGAATGTCATCAATAAAAACAATCACAAATGAGTCTAGATGCGACTCAAAAATTCGATTCATCAAATCTATGAATATGGCTGGTGCATTTGTCAATCCAAAAGGCATAACCAGAAACTCATAATGCCCGTATCTAGTTCGAAAAGCTGTTTTTGACATATCACTATCCTTTATCTTCACTTGATGATAACCTGACCTCAAATTAAATTTTGAAAAGATTGTGGCACCCTGAAGTTGATCAAACAAATCGTCTATTCGAGGCAAAAGGTATTTGTTTTTAATCGCCGCCTTATTCAATTGTCGGTAGTCAATGTACAATCGCATTGTTCCGTCTTTCTTTTTCACAAAAAAATAGACGTTTCCCAAGACGACATACTAGGTTGAATAAACCCTTTGTCTAACAATTCTTTTAATTAAATTTTCAATTCTAACATCTCACTTGGTGCTATTTTGTATGGTGGTATAGGGATAGGACTTGTCTTCGGAATTAACTCAATAGTAAATTCAACTTCCATGACAGGAACTAACCCTGGTAACTTATCTGGAAAAACATTTGCATACTCATTGACTACCTGAATATCCCCCAATCCCAACAATTTGTGTTCTGTGTCAATAACATACGCAAGATAACCCTTACAACCCTTTTTCAGCATTTTAACCGCTTTAAGGATGATATCAAATTGTTGGCCAATGTTCTTCTTGTAACTTTTGAGAGAATAAACTAAATACTGTATTATTGAATGTATATTTACAAGGGAGAATACCCTATTAAACAGAATGTACATGACTCACTTTAGGAAATACAAAATAAAGAAACCAAATCAATGGTCAATCATATATTTACAAATGGAAACAGTATATTATGAATATGGAAACAGAATACGAATAATATATATTGAAGATATATTATTCATATTCTCACATCCTCCCTCAAATTTACGATGATTGCATAGAAATCATTGAGAGTTTGTCCAACAAGAACTAGAAATGAGCAGCAATGTGGGTCTTGGTGAAGAAATCAACAAGCTGAAGATTTGATGGAACAAACGGTAGAGAAAGAGCGCCGCTTGAAGATGATGTCGAGTAAGATGACAGTCGATCTCTATATGTTTGGTGCGCTCATGAAACACAATATTATGAGCGATCTGAATAGCACTACGATTGTCGCAGTAGAGAGGTATAGGAGAAGACTGAGGAGCATCCAAATCAGATAGGAGCCAGCGAAGCCAAATAATCTCAGCAGTAGCCTGAGCCATAGCCCGATATTCAGTTTCATCAGTAGAGCGAGCAATTACAGATTGCTTCTTGCTGCTCCAAGAAATTAGAGAGTCCCCAAGGAAAACACAAATACCCGAGGTAGACTTGCGGTCCATCAGATCGCCAGCCCAATCAGCATCAGCATAAGCATGCAGCTCCAATAAAGAGGTGGAAGACAAGAGAAGACCCTGAAAGATTGTCCCTCAGACATACCGCAAGATACGCAGTAGAGCAGCCCAATGGGTAGACCGTGGTGCAGAAATAAATTTGCTCACGACATGTACAACATAAGCCAGATTTGGACGAGTCACAATCAGATATACCAAACAACCGACCAGCTCCCGATAAAGAGTAGGATCATCGAGAAGTTCTCCATCAGGAGGAGCAAACTGAGCATGGAGCTCAATTGGTGTAGTAGATGTGTTTGAGTCTGTGAGACGAGCACGATGGAGAATCTCATTGGCATAGTTAACTTGAGATACGAAATAGCCTTTGGGAGAGCAGGCAACCTCAATACCAAGAAAATAGCGCAAATGCCCCAAGTCTGTCATCTCAAATGCATCAAACAGATGTTTGACACGAGCAATAGCAGCAAGATCAGATCCAATGATGATCATATCATCTATATAGAGAAGCAGGATAACAAGCCCATTGGTGGTGCGAAGAAGAAACAAGACCGAATCATGAGCACTAGGAAAGAAACCAAGTTATGACAACACTCTGAAAGCGATCATACCAAGCTCGAGGTGCCTGTTTGAGGCTATACAATGCTCGACGAAGGCGACAGACATGACCAGAAGAATGAGATAATCCAAGAGGAGGACACATATAGACCTCCTCAGTCAGCAATCTATTGAGAAAGACATTTTTAACATTCATCTGATATAGAGGCCAATGACGAGTGACAGCAACAGAAATCAGAG
>NMUG010004965.1:0-13466 GCA_002855965.1 Monotropa hypopitys | reverse complement strand
TATAAACAGTTTTTATAAAAAAAACAGTTTTATAAAACTAAACAATTTTTACAAAAGACGTTTTTTTTCAATTTTATGATTTTTAAAAAAACTGTAAAAACTTACTTTATGTTACAAAATAAATTTAAAAACTAATCATTTAAAATAATGGAGGAGAGAGAAGAGTTTTGTGTGATAATGAGTAATTAATTGTAAATATGTGAGGTCCAATTAGTTTGGTTATTGGAGAAAGATTGTTAAATTTGATTATCCAAAGTCTAAATTTGGTTATTGGTTAAGGGGTTGCTAACTTTTGATTATTCCATTGTGAGGTAGTTTTGGCAAAATGTTGTTAATTTTTGATGATTTATAAGTTTGATTAGACCATTGGAGATACTCTAAGTTCCCAAATTCAAGGGTGTTATTGGTCCATGAGTTTATTCTTTCCTGCTCATCCTAAATAAAATACACTTTTGCCGATGAGAACTTGTGTCGCCAAAAATATAGAGTTTTTCCAACAAAGGGGTTTGCATCGGCAAATCTCTTTCCCGACATGTCATTGGCGACGGAGGGGCGATGTAAGATCTTCCATTCGCAAAAACGTTTGCCAATGCAAAAATACATTTGCCAATGTACCTTGTTACATTGGCGTACCCTAAATTTATTATAGTGAAAGCATTGCCGACCTCCCGTTTACCAGAGCACTTGCGCTCGGCAGGGGAACTGTCCGCTCTTTTGAAACTCAGCTTTTTGAGCTCGGTTACATGTTCAGTTGTTCAGGCAATTAGCCCTAAGGCATTCTAATCATCTCATCTATCTTTTCGACCAGTTTGAATAATTAAAGCATTGTTTCCCGCACTGCCTGACTTCCTCAGTAGTCCTTTATTGATCGTTCGATAGAAGAACCAGTCTGTCCTTTGAAAGCTCAGGCCATTTGTGCTCGGTTGAGCTTCGGATTAAGCAGGAACCATTGTGCAATCATTTAGACCGCTCAACAGTCCAAACCACTTAGTTCACTCACTTCCAGAGTTGGCCTTGTCCCTTTGACAGCTCGGCAACAGGACCCTCCGGTCCAGAAGCTCTTCGGCTCATTAAGTAAAGATTAGCAGTATGTGCCCGACCAGAATGATATCTGGACCAATTTAGACAGTAAGGATTATTCTCGTACCAAAAATAGTCGGCCACTGTCCTTCGGATAGTAGGCCTTCGGCCAAGAGCTCGGTCAACCGGCCAGTGGCAGTCCGGCCAAGCCTAGTCCGACAGCTCAGCTCGGCAAGTATCTTAATAGTTCGGCAGAAGCTTAGAAATGATTTATTTGGGTTATATTGACAGATTTAAGGTGATTAAAAGAACATTCAAGGAAGAAACTATATCAAGGAAAAATGTGAATATCTATATGCCCTTATTACTCGTACAATTTTTCAAACATGCTAAGATTTACAAATGTATGATTTATGCTATTGATTACCTTACTGTATTATGTTTATATCTTTAAAAATGAAAAATAACATGTACTCTTTGTTACCATAGATTGCAAAAAACCGAAAGATTTTTATAATTGAACGATATGAACAGTGACATGGTTTGCTCGCCGTCAGGAGTGGGATCTGAAACCGGTGAGGTGGGGGTAATAAGGTTGGGATCATTAGTCAGGTGATCAACAGGTGATATCACGTCATCTCTCTCTTTGGAGTCGCTCCCTAAAACACTGGTACCGTGAATTTTTAAAAAATTTGGAATTGGAATAACTAAATTAATTCCAAAAAATTCAAAACAAATAGCGAAATGAATTTTTTTATTCCGTTCCGTTCGAAAATCACTCGTGCCCAATATCTGAAATTCAGATTTTTTTGGAGAAATAAGAAATTTCCGAATATTGGAAATTTCTGAGACATTAAAAAATTCGAAAATTTTTGTACTAGTAACGAAATACAAAAAAAAAACAAAAAATCTCGTCATTTTACATTCAACACATCCCAAAACAGTGATTAAAAAGAGTAACAAAGAAAATGGGAGGTAGTAGTCAAACCAAATAAGGAAATTCCAAAAAGTGCCCAAAACATAGAAAAGTCACTAATTACCGGAACTAAACCGTTAGATCTAATATTTAGACAAAGAATCCACGATTGTAAAAAAAGGAGGGTCCTTGTGGACTCTTACCGCCTCGATCCAGAGCATTGTGGAGGATGTAAATTATGGAATGTATTTCAAGTAGACAATATTGAAAGTTTGTCTGTACACTACTGTCAACACATAAAAGAGTCATTTTCAAACTGTCGTTAGTGAAATTCGAACTCTCTACCTTACAGTTCAATAGCAAGATTGAGTGTTTTCACCAATGACTTTTGCCACTTGAGCTATGGAAAGAGAGAGAGAGAGAGAGAGAAAGAGCGGAGGGATAGGACTTTAATGGTGCGGTAGAAAATGCTACTGAGACTAATATCGTTTTAAAGATCTTTTTGATCTGTACAATGGTGTTATTCGTTTCGTTGAAATCTCTATTTGTCACATCGTATTGACACGTTGAGAAGAAGTGAGGAGGACTTGAAAGACTGAGTGTAGGGAGGCACATGTGACATTAATTCATGCACACTTTTTACACAACCAGGACAGTGTGGGGCCCACACGGGTTCCTACAGAAAATATGATTCAACAGTTAAATTTTAATTATTATTTAATCTTGAAAAAACTTAATCCAATTAGACAAAAAATATAATTTTTGTAATTTTTAAAGTTTAATTGAACTATCAATTAAACTAATTTATGCAATTTATGCAATTGTAGAAGTTACATTCTTCGTCTAATTGAATTGATTTTTTTTCGGATCAAAATTTAATAAATTTTTTGTGTAGAACCCATGTGGACCCCACCGAACACTGGGTGAGAGAGTGTAAATTGGGCGTGTGTCTATATTTCCCTTGTTTGAGTGTAGAAAAGGCAATTACAATTAAATTAAAATGGATGACTAAGATTAATTCGTAAGTTACAATGAAAATATCAAATGTGATAGAATTTGCAAAGAGAAATATAGAACAAGAGAAATCTTATTCACAATGTGTATTGAATGTTACAAGAGAAGGCCTTATAAAAACTAGGAAATACACGAAAAAGGAAACTATCCTATAAGGAATAGAAAATAAATATGAAACAATCCAATAAGGTAAAGAAATAAAGGAAAATATTGACTAGCCTAAGAATATAATCAAGTATCCTAAATAAGTATAAGGCTAATAAGGAAGGTCAATCAAAGGAAATAATAATATTTCCTAACATTCCCCCTCAAACTCACGATCCAGTCGCATTTAACATCGAGAGTTTGCTGACAAAGAATCTAAATCTCTGCACCGTTTGAGCTTTCGTAAAGAAATCTGCCAACTGTTGAGAAGAGTTAACAAATGGCAGGGAAATCATGCCGCGATCCAGTTGCTGACGAGTAGTATGACAATCAATCTCAATATGCTTTGTCCGCTCATGAAAAACTGAGTTATGAGCAATCTGAATTGCACTTTTATTATCACAGTAAAGAGGGGTCGGCCCAGAGAATGCGACACCCATAGCCTCTAGCAACCAACGTAGCCAAACAATCTCATTGGTGGTAGAGGCCATAGCACGATACTCTGCTTCGGTGGAAGAACGAGAGACAACTTGTTGTGTCTTGCTTTTCCAATAAATAAAAGAATCATCCAAGAATGCGCATAGCCATGTGGTAGATTTGCGATCAGTTTGATCACCGACCCAGTCAGCATCTGAATAAGCAGAAAGCTCCAATGAAGACGTAGAAGGAAACAGAAGACTCTGGCAAAGAGTCCCACGAAGATACTGCAAGATGCGAATAACAGCTGCCCAGTGAACTGTGGTGGGAGCGGTAACAAACCGACTAATAATATGGACTGCATAAGCAATATCTAGATGAGTGATAGTAAGGTAGACAAGGCTCCCCACTATAGTCCGATACAAGGTCAGATCAGGTAAGGGAGTACCATCAGTCGGAGAGTAACGAGCATTTAACTCAAGAGGAGTATCCATAGTCCTTGTGTCTGAAAGTCGAGCTCGGTGAATAATATCTACAGTGTATTTGGATTGGGACAATAAATAACCTTTAGGAGAGAATGCCACTTCAATTCCCAAGAAATAACGAAGCGACCCCAAGTCCTTCATATCAAACCGACGTGCCAACTCAATCTTCAAGGCAGCAATCACATCAATATCATCACCTGTGATAATCATGTCATCCACATACAACGAAAGAATAATACGACCTGTAGAGGTAGACTTTATAAATAAAGCCAAATCATGATGGCTACGAGAGAAGCCTAGAGATGTGACCACCAAAGAAAATTTCTCAAACCAAGCTCTAAGAGCCTGTTTGAGACCATACAATGCCTTTTGAAGTCTGCAAACTTGCCCAGAAGAGTGAGCAACACCTGGAGGAGGAACCATGTACACTTCTTCTTTGAGATCGCCATTCAAGAATGCATTTTTAACATCCAATTGAGAGATATGCCAATGACGAACAGAGGCCACTGCAATGAGAGCACGAATAATGGTCATCTTTGCAATAGGAGCAAAGGTCTCCTCATAATACATACCATATTGCTGAGCAAATCCTTTTGCAACCAATCTTGCTTTATAACGCTCAATTGAACCATCAGATTTGGTCTTAATTTTATAGACCCAACGAGAACCAATAGCCTTTTTACCAGACGGAAGCATCACCAAATCCCAAGTACAAGTACGATGCAAAGCCGATAATTCCTCATTCATAGCTTGCTGCCAAAGAGGATCACGGACAGCCTCTGTATATGACTGAGGCTCACAAAGGTTGTGAATAGACGACAGGAACGAAGTGAAGGAATTGGAGTAATATGAGTAGTCAAAATCAGGCAAACGAGTGGACTTACGAATACGTTTGGCAGAAGGTGGTGCCGAATCCACAACTTCAGGAACTTCTTGGACAGTTGAGGAAGGAGGAGCATCAACATGGGTGTTAGACTTGCGAGAGAAATGCATAGGCAAAGGCTGCAAAAGAGATGGGTTATGAGAGCAAACAGTAGAGTCAACAACGTCATTAGCATCCTCACCGAAAGAATCAATATGAATCAGATCATCCTTGGTCACTGTATGAGATGTAGAAGGAATAGAGAAGAAAGGAATATGTTCCATAAATACAAAATTACGAGAGACATAAAGTTTGTTAGAAACATGATCAAAACAACGATAACCCTTTCTTCCCACACCATATCCAAGAAAGACACAAGCAACAGAACGAGAAGACAACTTATTACGTTCAACTTCCGGACAAAGAACAAAACATGTGCTACCAAAAACTCTCAAGGATGAGTAATCAGGAGCATGACCATACAACCTCTCATAAGGAGAGATTCCACCAGTAAGAGCTGTCGGAATTCGATTAATCAAATGAATTGCTGTAAGAACTGCCTCCCCCCAAAACATACTAGGAACACTGGCAGATAGTAAAAGAGAACGAACTGTCTCTACAATATGTCTATGTTTCCTTTCAGCCACTCTATTTTGAGCTGGAGTATCAGTACAAGAAGATTGGTGTATTGTACCATCAGATAAGAGTAATCTTTCAAATGCATTGGAAGTGTATTCCCCGCCCAAATCATCCCTGAAGCATTTAATAACAGTATCATGCTGAGTGTGGATCATAGCCTTGAAAGCCATGTAAATATCAAAGAATTCTAAACGATGCTTCATCAAATAAACCCAACAGTATCTAGTGTAATCATCAATGAAAGAAACATAGTATCGGGACCCTCCTTTAGTGGCAATAGTGGCAGGACCCCATACATCAGAATGAATTAACTGAAAAGGTGCAGTAGAATAGGATGTACTGGAATTAAAAGGTAAAGCGCTAAATTTTGCAAGTTTGCAGCCACTACAATCAGAAATATCACGAGCATGCAAATTTCCCAAACATCCTTTAGAAGCTACAAATTTCAAACGAGGGGTCGAAACATGACCAAGTCTAGAATGCCAGAGGTAAAAGTTAGATGAATCTTTATTAAGACAGAAAGAAGACAAATCAAGAGTGGAAGTAGCAACAGCGGACACTTTCAACTCATCCAATACATATAATCCCCCATTCCTTTGGCCTGTCCCAATTAGTTTCTTGGTTTGTGGATCATGCACAGAACAAGATGTGGCAGAAAAGTGTACAGAAAATCCAGAATCACACAACTGATCAACTGAAGCAAGATTCATTTTCAGCGATGGAATACAATAAACATCAGGTAGGGACAATGTAGGTGTGCAAACAGAACCAATAAAGGACAAAGGCATATGAGATCCATCAGTTGTAATAACCAAAACAGGATAAGAAGATCGAATGGTAGAACTAAACAAAGACGGATCTGGTGACATATGGTTAGAGGCACCAGAATCTAAAACCCACGTAGATGCAGTTGTACCTGATAGACCTGATGATGACAGATCAATGGAAGAGGAAGTAGATGTGGCATATGGTGGTTGGTGTGACTCAGGCTTGGTAGAGAGAAACTTATGAAATTGATCTGCCATTGAAACTATTCAAGAAACACGAGCAGCAACGAAACCAATAATCACGATCAATAATCGTGAACAAACAATGGACCAACAAACAACGTTAAAATCAATTCCCAACAGCGGCAACGAACAACAAGTTAGCGGCAGTGTTCAGCGACAGAACAACGGCAAACTAGTCACAATAACCCAACAATCGCGACACCAACGAACAGTGTGAGGGCAGAACAGTGGTGAGAGACGAACATCAACAGGTTTCGGAAAAGCAACAGCGGCGGAACAACGGTGAGCAACAGCTGTGAGGGTAGAACAGCGGCAGAACGAGCAGTGGCAGAAAAAAAAAATCGGGTCCCCGAACAGCGTTGATTGAATCCCCGAACAGCATTGATTGGATCGAAAGAGCTTTCAAGAACATTGCTCTGATACCATGATAGAATTTGCAAAGAGAAATATAGAACAATAGAAATCTTATTCACAATGTATATTGAATGTTACAAGAGAGGGCCTTATAAAGACTAAGAAATACACGAAAAAGGAAACTATCCTATAAGGAATAGAAAATAAATAGAAAACAATCCTATAAGGTAAAGAAATAAAGGAAAATATTGACTAGCCTAAGAATATAATCAAGTATTCTAAATAAGTATAAGACTAATAAAGAAGGTCAATCAAAGGAAATAATAATATTTCCTAACAAAATGATGATCAGATTACTTTTGGAAATTAATGGAAAATTCTGGATCAGGTTTTTGGAAGTTTATCGAAACTTTTGGATAACATTTTTGGAAGTTGGAAATATCAAAGTATGTTTCGATGTTCCAATTTCATTTCAAATTTTATCTAAAAATTTGGAATTCAAAAATGAAAATATCATTCCAAAATCGAAAAAAAAACTGAATTGTCAAATTTTGGAATATCAAAATATTGTATAATCCTATTTGTGGTTAAAGAGACGGTAGCTCTAGAGTTGAGGTTTCCGGTGCAATTCGTTGTGTGTGTGATCTTGTGCCACCTGCGTGCGAGTGAGCAGAGAGATGCCCTACATAAATACATGACACAAATTGAGGAGAGGAGACGAGGAGCTTCATTAGTAGCAGATAGTACCTTTGCAAGTTATGATTTGTGACATGGGTGACTGACTGAAAAGTGATTCCGGTGGTGTGGTGCATTGGCTTTTACAGTCACTGATGATGAGATTACAGAATGAGTAAATATGAATAAACATAGAAATCAAGCTTAGAAATATATATAAAAAGCCTCAATGAATCATGTCTGTTCTGTTCATATGAACCAAATGAAACAAATAAATAAAAAATTGTCCTCGCGGTACACATGGTGTGTGGTGGGTCCACGTGATAATAGTACCCAATTATATAAATTTCTTTCTTAAAAGTGCGGACTTGCAACAACAACAAAAAAATATATTCATTCTAATCAGTTGCTTCACCCACATGTATGTACTATGTATGTGCTGAAATAAATAAAATTTTAACAATGTATAATTAGTTTTTAATGAGTTTTCTGTTGTATATTGTTTGTTATTTAAAAAAAGTGTCGGACGCCCGGACGACCACCAATAGAAAAGAAGTAAATACATGTTTAAAAAAACTACAAAACTACAAATTTAATACACAACAAAAGCTTAACTTAAACAAGATATCACTAAGACTTCATAGAGAGTTTTAAGTAATGCGGAATAGAACTAATATCTATTATACAAAATAGGAGGGTCTGAATTCCACATATTTTGCCTTCATATTGAACAATTGGATCCTTGAACATTATGGTTGAACGATTGGATCTTTACACAAACACATATTTCACACCAATTTCACACCGTCAAATTTGTTTTTTCGTTAAACGACTTAATATAAGTTTGACACAAATTGTGCTTTTTGTGAAACATCACACACACCTCTCTCTCTAACCCTACGTGCAACATCAAAATCCTGGTCCCCTCCCATTTCCCCAAATGTTCTATGTACAATTCATACCTCAATTAGTTCTTCAAGACATCGAAATCCCGGTCCTCTCACATTTGTAACCCTATGCACAACACAGAAATCAGTCCTCTCCCATCTTCAAGACGTGCGCGGCGGTGTTCAATGACATGAGGTGACGATCTGGCAAGGAGTTACGATTGGAGGCTGCGACGAGTGAGGGAGAGAAACCCAAATACTCAATCGCAAAAGAGGGAGAGGTAGAAGGCATTGCCGGAGAGGGAGAAGGAGGCACGCGGCGGTGTTCAACGGCTGGAGGCTGACTGGTGTTGGGTTGTCACGGCGGTTGGAGGTTGTGTAGACTGAGATTTTCGATACCTAATTCCACTCACATCTCTAACCCTATGCAAATGAGAAATGGCCAGGAGAGATATTCCAAAAATATCTGCAAATCAACACAAAGCTGCTAATTTCATCCTTTCTTAGACTAGAGTTCGTCCTGGGAAAGTCATTTTCACAGCATTCTCGATCAAATATTCTCTCTCTCAATCACGGTACTATGACTGTTGTGTAAAACCACTATAATACACAACCATTATATTACGTCAACACAGTGGCGAATCAACTTGTTTGGCATCGGCAAAATGAAGATCGTTTGGTGGGACACTATGTAAAACCAGTGGTGACACAATGGCATAAAACCACTGCATAAAACCATTCTCGACATCGACCTCGATTTGGTATCACATTGTATATGCCTGAGCAAAGAAAGATCGTTTGGTGTCGGCAAAACGGGAGCTATAATACCTGTTGCATAGAACATTGACGCAGAACGCAGCGGAATGATAAACATAGAAGTGAAGGTCGGTTCAGGTAAGCTGAATTCGAGGTGAATGGTGGACGGATTTTAAGTGAAATCCAGTAGGAGCGGCCAAATTATCACCGTAATCTATAAGAGATGATTGGATTAGCACCGTAATCCGGTAGAGGAGTTAGAAATCCACCTAACCTACACAGGAATCCACCTGAAGACGAATAGAGAGACGAGATCACTTTCGGAAATAGGGTTTTCAATTTATCAAAAGCTGTTTGAATCTGTACATCTCTTGGTTTATATAGCCACTAAGGAATACAAGGGAAAACCCTAAAATGAATGGTGTCTAATACAAAAAAAGGGGGGAAAAGTAAATGATTACAAGTATACAATTCCTAACAGAATCTGAAAAATAATAACAGAATATCAGAGGATGTCGGGTGGTCCCCATGTGGTTTCATTCCAATAGCAGTGTGGGATTGTGACCGAGATGAGGTGCATCTGTTGAGGCCGTGCTTACGTGGGTTGCCATGCTGAACTTGTAACATCCCATATCCCAAAATACACAAAATTTAAATTTTTTTGTAAACTTCTTTGCTAAATGAAATTCCAAGTAATATTTGCCAACACTAAAATAAAAGAGACAAGCGGAACTTCAAAACATGAATCTCAACAAGTGTTACCATTACTCAAAACCCTCAAGGAAAGAACATCAATGGAAAAGGTTAAGCTACTACAACATCCTAACACAAGTCTATGAAAATCAAAGACAACAAGAGTCTACGAAACGTGCTAAAATCAGCCACAAGCACCAAGCCTTCTTCACTGGATGACACTAGCTCATCAACTCATTCAAGCCTCTATAACTCCAGCCTTGTAGTGGACCGCTAACCCTGAACCTATTTTCAAGCCAAAGACAAGAAAACAGAGTGTGAATATAATATATTTAACTTCCAGAACACAAGTCATATTAGTGACAGTAAATCATGAATTAGGAGCAGTTATGACTGTCATTCCACAATGCTTCTCATGCATAATGCTTTACATATATCCAAGCCATTTTTCAAGTAAACTGAGCATCCCATGCTTTAACAATCACTACTACAATGGGTAGTAGTTCAAGCGCCCCGCGCAACAATACTTGGTGTACCTCCCACGTACTGTTGGACTTATATTGGTTGCCAACAATCGTCATCCGTCCCACAGAGGCATGCATAATATATTATACGTGCATATTATGCTTCTTATCACAACTCATGCATACATGTGTATGCATATCACCACTTCATGTCATCGTTCTCATTATGTATTTATGTTCATGCATATTATTCTCATCATACTTTCATGTTCTTGCATATTATTCCGAGCAACGATTACACCGTTAACTTTTCATGTCATAATAAACAGTTAACTAAAACGACATTGCGAACGTACAATTAAAGATACTATATCCTTATACTCACCATAGCCGTTGATCAAACCTTTATCCTTGCCTGGTTCAAACTCTTCTCTTGTCCTTGAGTAAGGCCTCAATGCCCTCCTCAAACGTCCCTGTCAAAACAATTGCAATTTCAGTTCACATGAATATATATAATTTTGACAGAAAATAATGAGAGCATCAAATTAAATCAACTGAATCAATTACCATCTCTAAACAACGATTAAGGTCTTTACTTGGACTCCCCATGCCCTCTCAAAACATTCAAAAACTTTCCTAAATATTTTTCAGAAAATATTGAACCACGACCGTTCTCCCCCAAATCCGCGACCGGTCGGCAAAATACCGCGATCGGTCGCCGCCTTTCTGCCCTTCCGCGACCGGTCGGCGATTTTGCCGCGACCGGTCGCCGCCCTTCAGAACCGTAATTCCAGAAATGTTTTGACGAAACACTTCGTCTTCAACCTCCCTAAACTCGATCTTTTTGCCTCCAAACTCAAAAATTGACTACACTAAGGTGTTCTACACATCTAGGCATCAAACATACTCAAGTGGTGGCTTAAATAACATCAAAGCACCATGGAAATCCAACATTCAAAGATCAAAAACTAGATTTTTATCAAAAACGAAAATGGATCTTTAAACTCCGATCTAGACCAATTCTCAAACAATATAATCATAATAATTACGTCAATAGATTTGTGTTTACCTCTAGAATAAGTTTTATGAAGAGATTTTCTTCTAATTCCTCTTCCTAGCCTTTCGATTTCTCCCTTCTTGTTGCCCCTTGTCTCTCCTCTCTCTCTAGCCTCCTTCCAAACCCTTAGGAAAAAACAAGAGACTAACCTATTTAAACCCTTACCAATTCAGATTTTTAGGTAAGTTTACCCCTTTACCCCGTCATTTAATTGGGTATTTACCCATGTTTGCCACCCCTTACTTCTTACACTTAATTGTGTAAAATTAGACATTAATATAAATGTATTTTCATAAACATACCTCTAAAAACCCCTTAAAAACCTCCTCAATTCTTACTTCTCCTTCTAATATTCTAGAATTTATTAAAATTGATTTATAAAACTGAACGGGTATTACAACTCTCCCCCTCTTAGGAAATTTCGTTCTCGAAATTAAGATCACAAAAATCCAATACCACTCCCAAATTTCTAAACGACTACTAGCTTACTTCCAACGACACTACTTGGAACTTCCAAAGCAGCTAACCACAAATCTTACACAACTCTCTACTTTTCGACAAAAGAACCTTCCAAGATTCAACAGACTCTATGATTCACAATCTCACCTCCAATATTCTCCATCCATATTGCATTCCATCTCCTATTCCCACAATTGGTTTTGCAAAATAGAATAACAATTCCAAACCCCAACGTCACTACCAATACAAATCCTCATTATGGACATCAAGTTTCCTCACAACGACAATAGAAATCTACAATCAACGATACCCTAAGGCTTACATCACAAACGCCTTTGTCACTTGCTCTTGAAATGTCAAAACGACTAAAGTTTTATCCTCTCATGAAGAACAAAATAAGATCGACCTAAGTCTTCTCTTACCATCACCAAATTCTACTTCAATCATAACTCTACTCTACCATCTCCTCATGGCCTTTAGTTCAAGTTTTTTCTATCACCACAAGGTTTTCATACTATACATGATCCGGTCTACCCAATACTCCTCATAGTTTCAGGCTAGAGTGTACTATACTCCTACTTCTCAATCACACATTCTTTAGCCACAATGGAACTCAATTCTTATCAGTCAACAATTTCCACCTCTAAGGCCTCCACCACACTCCAATCACATCAACACGATTTGAATAGCAATGCTAGACACGACTTTCTTTTCCTTACCAACAACAAGACTACTAGAGAGTTATCACAAGAACATTTGTTCCGAATCCCAAATCCAACTCATAACAATTTTATAGGAACAACTTCCTTAGAGACTATTACCCAACATCAGCACTCTCCAAACTAGCTTGGTACCCACATAGTATTGACCCAAATCCAAACTTATCATCACCTCTTAACAACACTTTCGTGCTTTTGCCTAAGATCCTCCAACATTCGAATAACCCTCTACCATAGACTACTAATCTATTAGTGCAACTCATATCAAACTCCAAAATTTCATAACCACCTACGAGTCTTATACTCAAAACTTTCCACATAACTTGTGTATCACCTTTCTAGCTCCATACCCGAGTACCACTATGCGCATACATACTTTTCCACCATTCAACTAAACCATCAAGGTCATTCCAATTGTTCATTAAACGGAAACACACCAACTCCGAACAACAATCCACAATATCTCAACCACAAATCGAAATTATCCTTAAACATTAGGCAAAGCGTGCCACGAATATCCTAGGATATAGTCTCCCATACAAATCAAACGTTTATGAAAAACAACCTTACCCTCCAGATTTCATATCCTCGAGCTCAAATCTCTGACCACATAAAATACTTAACTACGGCTTCCATTTCTTTCCCTTCTTAATTTAACATCTCTCGGCACAATTGCATTAGTCTCATCCATAAGAATTTACCATCTTGGTTACAAAGATTAAACTCAACTCTTAATAAGAAAATTGACAACTTCCTCTTGATATTCATCCCAACTAAGACCTCTTTTGCTTAGCCAAAGGACCACCATCTCACTGCGTCTAGTTAACAAAATACTAATTGCTCCAAATGACTTAACCTCCATTTTCCATTACTCTCGAAGTTTGTCTAACCCAGA
>NMUG010004964.1:0-13464 GCA_002855965.1 Monotropa hypopitys | reverse complement strand
TCTATATACTGTTCTACTCGTACTTTTCAGTGCATTTCCTTTGAAACTATAATTATGGTTATTAAGATTTCGAAAGAATGGATCATGCACAAATTCTTTTACCATGGATGAACAAATTGGAAAACTGTTTTATGAAATTCCATACGATAAGGATTTATAATGCATGAAATGGAGAAAGAAATTGGAATGGAGATGAAACGGAAATAAGGTGCTCATACGACAAAAGCATGGATATGAGCCTATGATTGATATGCGTATACGACAAAAGCATAAGGCATAATATCGGAAATCTATATGCTTATACGACACAAGCATAATGCTACTATACGCTTATACGACACAAGCGGAAGCATGAATGTGAAAAGTATGAATGCTCATACGACAGGGGCAATACAATGAAATAATGGAAAGACAAGTCTATTCAACAAAGGTTGAATTATGAAAGATATACTGTGAAATACAGGTTGGCATAAAAATCAAAGCAAAGGAAAGCTGTTATAAAGCATTGTTATCACTATTGAGCCTTTGAGTCATATTTGCTTATGAAACTAAGTAATCACTAGATCATGTCCACCCCTTCTAATAAACAAGGTTTGGAATACTACCCCTCTCACAAAGCCGATATTTAAACGATAATCAGTAATATCCTCATACCAAGCTTGAAGGGCTTTCTTGAGGCCATAAAGAACTTTCCTAAGTCGGAAGACATGATTAGAGTATGAAGGATCACTAAAGACTAGTGGTTGTTCAACATAAAGTTCTTTGACATCACCATTAAGAAAAGTACTTTTGACATCCATTTCAAGAAGTTTGATCCCCAAGAAGTAAGATATGCCAAACAATGATCTAATGGATTCTAAACGACCCATGAGAGCAAAAGTCCCATCAAAATTAATACCCTCAAGTTGTGTGTAACCTTGGACTACCAACCTAAATTTGTTTCTTACAAAACACCCTTTTTATCTTTTTTATTTTTAAAAATCCATTTTGTTCCAATTATATTAGTATGAGAGGGACGGTGTACTAGATACCATACTTGGTTCCTTAAAAACTGACCCAATTTATCTTGCATACCACTCACCCAAAATTCATCACTTAAGGCTTCTTCTATGTTTTTAGGTTCAAAGGATGACTTATAACAAACAAAAGTGATCTCATTTTGCATACGTATTCTAGTTATGACACCATCATTAACTTGGTCAAGAGGGTGATGCAAACGAATCCTAGAAGATGGCTCTATGGTTTGTTGAGTGGGAATATTAGTGTTTCCTAATTCCTCATAATTATTTTCACCATCAAGTTCACTAGATTCACAAGCAAGAGGGTCATGATCATTAGAGTTTTCAAAAATTCCCCATGACAATTCATCATCATCAATGTTGAATGTTATCCAAAAAAGTGTCATCAACAATAATATTAGTAGACTCAACCAAAGTAGATGTGGCAATATTAAAAACACAAAAATCACAACTATTAGTAGAAAATCCCAAAAATATGACATCATCACTTCTAGAGTCAAACTTACCAAGAGAGACATTATCGCACAATATGTGACACTTGCTTCCAAAAAAATCTAAAGTATTTAACATAAGGTCTTTTCTCATTCCAAATTTGTAAGGGGTTAGATTGGTGCTGGGCCTAACATAAATGCAATTAATAGTATAGCAAGCAGTATTAATGTCTTCGACCCACAAATTACTTGGGACATTTTTAGAATGTATCATCACTCGCGCCATTTCTTGTAACATTTGGTACTTCCTCTCAACTATCCTATTTTTTTGAGGAGTGCGAGAAGCCCAAAACTCATGTTTAATCCCAATTTCATCACAATATTTCTCAATATCACAATTTTCAAATTCTTAACCATGATCACTTCGAATTATAATAATTGAGTACCCCTTTTTATTTTTAAGTTTTTGACATGAAGTATGGAAACAATAAAATGAATCAAACTTCTCTCTTAAGTAAGAAACCCAAGTAAAACGGGAAAAGCCATCAACAAGAACTAAGATATACCTTTTTCCTCCATAACTTTCCATTATAGAGGGACCCATAAGATCCATATGGATTAATTCAAGAGGCTTCGTTGTAGCAACAATATTAGTCTTCTGATGAGGAATTTTAGTTTTTTTGCCTTTCATGTGTCCACCACAAATAAGTTGAGTCCCATTAGCAAGTTTAGGAACTCCTCTAACAATGTTGTTCTCGATTATTTTGTGCAAGTCATTAAAGATAGCATGCCCTAATCATTGATGCAATAATTCTACTTCATCTAAAATGATATGATTACAAGAATTGCAAACATGAGTACAAACACAATAACAATTATCTTTTGAGCGCATACCTTGAACGACACAAGTCCTTGATTCATCAAAATATAACAATCATCTTTAGTAAAAGTCACAGTATGCATGTGATCACAAAATTGACCTATACTAAGAAGATTGGATTTAAATCGATCAACAAAAAATATATTATTTAAGTCGGGAAGACCGGGAATGCTAATAATGCCATGATGAGTTATTTTCCCTTTGTTACCATCTCCAAAAGTAACTTGGACACCGTTGTATTATTCAAATTTAATAAATAGATATTTGTTCCCAGTCATGTATTTAGAACAAACACTATCTAAACACCATGTGCAAGAATCATTAGTTCTCAAGATTTTGCGTGCAACAAGACAAGTGGTATTAATTTTCTCCAAATTTGTTGAGATCTATGTGGACTTGTAGCAGCTCAATTTTTCTTCAAAACAAATTTAGATTCTTCTTTTGTTTCCTTGCTCTTTTTCAAAGATAATTCATTATTTTTCTTCAACAAAATAGTTGTTTGAGCAACAAGGTTTTTCAATTCTTTATTATCTTATTTTTACCGAAATTTTTATTTTTCTTAGATTCAAGATGAGTTTTAGGTTGTTAATTAATATGTTTTTGTTCATTTAACCTCTTATAGCAGTGGAGACTAAAGGTATCCCTTTTTGCTATAAAAATAACATGTAAAATTTAAAATCTTTTTCTTCTTTTCATCCAACTTTTGAGTTTTTTTAAAGAATTGATTTGTATATAAATCTTGGAAGGACTTAAAATAGGAGGGGACAATGTTTCATTAAGATATCCGGAATTTAAAAATTGTATGGGTTCTTGGAATTGCTTGTAGAAGGCTTATAAAGAGAAGGTGGATCAATAAAATGCAAACCACATTTATCTTTAAAATTACGTGACATCTTGTCAAGTCTAACCACCCCACAATCATTTCTTTTAATATCATTTGAAGCATCAATGAGATCTCTCTCAAGGTTTTTAATTCTTTCATTTTTGTATTCCAATTCTTTCAAAATCTCGATGCTTTGTTTTTAAATCCTTTCAAAAATTTTGAAGTTGGGGTTTGCTTCCTTCCTGAGAGCTGGACCATCACTGGGTGGATTCCTGACCTGGCTGCACAAAGAGAAAATGTTAGACTATTGGAAATGCCACCGGTGGATCCTCCAATACTAAAGTCAGATAATGTTTTAGAGAGAATGTAAATAGACAGAGTTTTGGCACCATAAGTTGTGTGGACCTCTCCCTTACCCCATAGCTGGTATACATAATCATATCGGTGTGTGGTCCGTATGCGCTTCGGCCCATATGATCCAAGTCCCGACAATCTGGGACAATGCACATGACAAAGGTGGCTTGCACGTGAGTGGCTAGGCATCACCCGACAGCCTCGAGTAGTGTGCCACCTAACATGTCGGCATGCATGTGCCTAAAGTGTTGTTAGTGGAACCCAAAAATATGCTCTCTACAGTCGAGGGCACACTTGTTGGGCTACCATGGGAGATGCCAGAGATTTCCAAAGTAGTACCAAAGCCTCGAATACTGTTGCTGAAGGGAGCACTGTTGGAGCCCCATAATCCTCTCACCGAAGGGAGCATCATAGAACTCGGGCCTCCGACCGGATGTCGGGCAGTCCTCGCTTTGTGTTGTGTTTCCCTTCACTACTTGTGCCGACGTGGAACCTAGCATAAGCCTAGCAGACGATTGTGATGTTTTTCGGCCCTTACAATAGCCCCTCAACTTTACTTTGGCACCTGTTGAAGCAGGGTTGAATCAGATTGGCCGACGAGAGGTGATGACGATGTGAATTTCCATAGGTCATTTTTCCCGTAACCATCATCCAGCTATGATCCACATGTTAGATCCTAATTGGTCATAATAGCTGGAAAGGTTCCAGCTCGTCTCCCAATTAGATTCTGACATAAATAATAAATGAATCGTCATGTGTCGTCACACAGTTGGTCGAAGATGCGACTGACTTAACATGTGTGGCATGTATTGGCGCGGATCCCTATAAAGCTACTAGAATATATTAAATGTCTATCTACATGTCATCACATGGTTGGTCGACATATCAGCCAATGTGATACTTCACACGCATCGACACAGATCCCAAGAAAGTAATCATCGAATACATAAAGGCATCCAAGTGTCGCCACATGATTGGTCTGCACTATGGTCGATGCAACATTTGACACACATCAACCTTAAATCAGCGGTACCACCATAAATTCCAACTTAATGTGTGGCCATGTGGTACCCCGAGATTGGCTGGCACTATGTGGTCCTATCAACATTCAAAATTTAGCATCCCCCCATTTTTTCCCTACCTTCGATGCTTCGGTTTGGGATGTGTGGCTTCCATCGACAATGGTAGCTTGCAGCCGATGAGTATATTTGGTGAATAAGTCGGTAAGGATCCGTACCTTGATGGTTGTCTTGGACTGGAACTTGATATCAAAGTTTTCCAACTCGATGATCCACTTGGCTATTCGACCAGACAAGTCGGCTCGCCTTAATAATGACCGAAGAGGGAATTTGGTCAAGATCACTATTGTGTGGGACTGAAAGTATGGTACAAGTTTCATTGAGGCAATCACCAATGCATATGCTAGTTTCTCCAAGGACAGGTTCCAAGTTTCTACACTGATGAGGGACTTGTTGAAAAAGTAAACTGGGAGTTGCTCATTCCCTTCTTGCCAAACCAATGCCGAGCTTATGGCATGTGGGGTCACGACCAAGTAAAGGAAGAGCTCCTCTGTCTATATTGGTTTGGTGAGGAGCAATGCCGATGATAGGTAGGTCTTTAGATTACCGAGGGCCTCTATACACTAGTCGGTCCACTTGAAGTGGCGTCAACTTTTCTTCCTCAGAACTTCATAGAACAACTGGCATTTGTCCGAGGATCGAATGATGAATCGGTTTAGTGTTTCCGCTATATCAATCAACTTTTGAACTTTTTTTATAGTTTTCGGATCCTCTAACCATTGTATAGCATTCACTTGAGGCGGGTCGGCCTCAATGCCTCGGTGTGTCACCAGGTAGCCCAGGAACTTCCTATAACTGACACCGAAGGCACATTTTTAAGCATTGAGGCGTAGCTTGTGCTTCTTCAAAATGTTGAACATGTTTTGCAAGTCAGTGAGGTGGCAGTCTTCGGTCTTGATTTTGACCACCATGTCATCTATGTAGGCCTCCAAGGTGTATATAAGCTAGGAGTTGAACATCTTAGTGTTCGTTCGCTGATAGGTTGCCCTGGAATTTTTGAGGCCGAATGGTATCACACGGTAATAGAACAACCCACATGGGGTGATAAAAATCGTCTTATACAGGTCATGGCCGAACATTGCTATTTGATAGGCATCCATGAAACTCATTCGGGGGTGTCTGACTGTTGAATCCACCAGTTGATTAATCTTGGGGAGGGAAAGGCTATCATTTAAGCAGACATCATTGAGGTTAGTGTAGTTTACACAAACCCTTCACTTGCCACTCTTCTTCTTTACCACCAAGGCATTGGCCAGTCACGCGGGATATTTGACTTCTCTAATTACCTCGTCTTTGGCTAACCGACCCACCTCTTATAAGACATCTTCAGTATGAGCAGCTGTCGACCTCCTGAGTTTCTGCACCACCGACTTGGAATCTAGACGAACATTTAGATGGTGACTGATAAAGTTTGGATCCACGCCTGACATCTCATATAGGGTCTAGGAAAATACCTCTGTGTTGCTTTTCAAGTGGTCCACCATGTCTGCTCGCTTAGTTTCGGTGACAGAAGAGCCAATAAGAAAGAAGTGATTCGTGTAACACTCGTTCCTATTAAATACTATTAAATGGATTATATTGGTGAATTAATAATTAAGTTAATTCAAATGGTTGCATGTTTATAGGTATTAATGTGCATGGAGTGATTTGTTAAGTATACAGGGTGTTAAGTCGTGTATGGCATCCTTGCAAAGAACGAATGTGTGGTGTAGCAAGATGTAGTTTCGTTGGACTTTCATGATCGTCGGAAGCTTATAATGGTGTGGTGGTCATCAAGTATGACGTTAGGACTCTTGAGGTTAGAATTGTTGTGGATGACTCTAGAATGAGGATTGTTTGAAAATCTTAGGTGAGACTCAGGAATGGTAAGAATCGTGGTGATGGAGTCTTGAATACCTAGGATATTAAATAATTTTTTGAGATGTGTCGGTGTGTGAAGCCTAAGCTTATTTTAGGTAATTGATAAATTGGTCAAGGTGATTCGAGATTGGTGTTTAATCCTCGTATGAAGTTTAAGAGTGCTTATGGTGGTGTTTTAAATGTTTTTCGGTGTCTACGTTGATGGGGAAGTGTTTGAGTTTGAGTTTGAAGGGTGGTACAGCAAATTGGTGAGGTTTGGAAGTGTTTCGGGTAGGCTCGTCTGGACCACGCTTGGGTTTCGTCCAGACGAGTGATCAGAGAGTTGTCCGGATTGTTCAAGAGTTGGTCTTCCGGACCATGGTGTTCAGCCGTCCAGACGAAGTTGGTCGTCGGTATGAGGGATGTTCTCGTCTAGACGACGAGGTCAGTTTTGTGTAGGAAATTAAAGGTAATCTCGTCTTTTCATCCCCAATTCGTTTTAAAACTACCCTATTGTGTATTAGGGTTTGGAACTCTGACTATGGCCTCCATTTTACACATTTGGTTCCTAGAGAGAGAGAGAGAGATAGGTAGAGGAGAGAGATCCTTATAGTTTTAAAGATCTAAAGTCCCATAGACGATCCGAGACCGGTTTTGAAAACCTTAGAGTGTGGAGATCATCATACAAGGTATACTTTCTTCATTTTCGTATTTTCATTTTTGGGGATTTCTTAGATCTTGTTTTAGATGGGTCATGCATGGAGGAATCATCTTGATATTTCCGTAATAGATGTCATTGGGAGTCTTTGTTCATGTAAAGATGGAGGAATGATGGTGATTTGAGTTTAATATCTAGGATTGTGTATATTCCTTGGAGACATTATTAGTGGGTGTCTTTGTCTTATCTTGGTGGTGAGAATTGCACTTGCGGGTCTCGTATCATGAACATACCGAGTTGTGGAGTCGAGTGGTGATGTGGATTTAGAAATCTTGACCAGTGGGTGTTCGATTCATGGGTTGTTATTATAAGTGATTATGGGTGTTCATGGAATTGGGTGTGAGCATATAGAGGCCTAGTGATGTCACAGAATTCTTTAATTGTCGGCATTCATAGATACATATGAGTATGGAGTAGTGGGTTGGGCCATATGGTAGAGAGTTGGTCTTAATCAATTAGAATTCTTGTATGCGCTATTGTTGTACCAATTGTGATATTGTGATTTGTACAAGTGATTTGGAGCGAGGCTTCCAACATTCCGAGGAGATAGCATCACTACCATTCCTGTGGTAATTCAGTGAGTCTGGTAGATATGGCATTTGGTGTTATATATATGTGAACGTAGATGTAATTTCTTAGGAAATGAATAAAACGTTAAGGAATTATGCACGATGGTCATAAGATGGAATTTAATGAATTCAAGGAAAATTATGTGCATGTGTATGTATCACGGGTGTTAAGTAGGAAAAATATTGGAAGCTCAAATAACGAGGAACTTGGTTGTGGGTGGGTCTATGGGGTAAAACATGGAATGGTGCGTGTGTGTGTTATTCACATGGTTTAGTAAAAATATGAGAAATAGTCACCTATGTATTATGGTGCATGAATTTACATACTTTGATGCATGTATCTTATAAAAAGTGGTTATGAATTCAAATGTTAATAAGTTGTGTTCGATTGCATAATAATAATATGCATGAATGTTGTATGGTGAGCCATGTGAGAATGGAAAGTAAATTGTGGAATCGAGTAGTGGTCACTCATAGAGCTGGGCTTAACGTCATTTATTTTATGAACTGGGCTTGATGCCATTGTGCGTAAATAGCTGGACGTATTGCCATTTTTATTTTAAAGAGCTGGGTGTATCACCATTTTATCTAAAAGAGCTGGGCTAAATTCCAAACTATTTTCTAAAGCTGGACAGGGTGTCATTTTATGCATAGAGTTGGGCAATTATGCCATCTTTGTGAAGCTATACATGTGTTGAGTTATAAAGGTATAAATATGTGGAAATGCATGTGAACATGGAATAACAAGAGTGTAATAAAAACCCATAAAGAAAATAAAGTGTTGGTTAAGTTGAATGTCGATTCTTACCGTGTTGCATGTTCATGAAAGTGTGATTTAGCCCCGTAAGGGCCATTCATGTATGCATTGATTTGTATAGTATTGGGAAGTATTTTATTCGCACATATGCATGTTAGTGTGTATGAAAATGGGTAAAGTGGCATTTCTAAATGAAAAGCGATAAATGAAAGGGTGTGAATATATGCATAATAGAATGAGTAAATTGTCTAAGACTCTAAGGCATGAATTAAAAGGGGTTATCAATAAGGTAATGTGATTTGTGTTATAGCATAGAAAACCTTCACAATTGAGAATGGGAGTTGAATTAATAACCATTTTGTAATCGAAGAAATTGAATGAAGAAGGATTATGGAATCGTGTCTTTATTCTTGTAAGCCCATATTGAAGGTGTTATTGAATCCTTTGAGTACTTGTAGTTGATGCTTTTATTTATCACATGTATCCCTTGTTACGGTGTTTGAGCCTTTAGGAGGCCATTTATCAGTTACATTTTGGCATACTTATCTGTATGAGGATAGTTGTACTTCAGATTTCTATTCTATTGTTGAAGTTATTGTTGGTCATATGTATAAGTGTTCATATCTAACATAGTCCTGGATTTCCTTGTATTTTGTCCTTCTTTTAATTGCTTGGAAATCCAGATTTGAGGAGGCTTGTTCGGGTCCACGATAGATGCTTGGGTTGAGGGCTAAGCTTATTGGGAGCTAGTAGAGGAGTTTGGCAGGTGGCATTGTGAGACTAGTTTTATTTCTAGTCCTTTGAGTTGTAGTTGTTTTACTCATTGTTGTTGGTACATATAGTTGGGAGTTCATATCCTTTGAGATATATTTGTTGTTATTAGATAGTTTTTCGACATGGTATTATTTTCATTGCAGTTTTAGTTGTTCTTGGAATTGAAGAAAATAACTTGAGAATTGTTTGACCTAGTCTGTTTTATGACTTGTGATGTATTGGGATTTAGAGAATTTGGAAAATTTTCCATAAGAGCAGTTTTATAAATATTTTAATTAAGGTTAATTTGGTTCGGGATTTTGCGCAACAGGATGCAAATGGGTTCCTTGAAAACCGTGGTGTAAGCCACGAACTCGTCAACTTGGGGGTTCAGCATTCCCCAGTTTGTATCGCATTTGTTTCCTTCTTTCTTGTCAAACTTGCACCTCCAACATTGTGGCCGGAGCGATTGTCTTTTTTGCCCCTCTCTTACTTGGCCCCTTCCAATTTGGCATGAAGTTCTATCAGTGCTATTAACTCATTCATTATGGAAGGAGGGAATAGCATGAGATATTCAAACTCCCGGCTGGTGTGATCTATGGTAGACGGACTTCAACCTGGGTGGTCTGAATCCATCCTAACAGATTATTCGGTCAGTCCGTACCCAACCCTGAGCAACTCACAGAGCAATCCCGGGTCGTCGGCCTCGCAGACCTCCGACACATTTATTCTGCATAACCGAAGGACGGGACCGGTGGTCTATTGCGTGTCCCTTTGGCAACCGAAACAGACTCTCTGGATATCCGAAGGATCCAAACAGGGCCTTCGGCCTCACAACGCTCCGAACATCTCACTCATGTATCTGGTTAGAGACAAGTACAGCAAACGCCTCTCTTGTGACCGAAGCATCTCTGGATAGAGGGGATTGTCGGTTAACTGGCTCCCCAAACCTCCAACTACCATGTCGGCTAGTAGAGCACCACGTGCTTTCCCTATGGCAAGGAAACAGTTCCCAGCTAGCCGACCGTTTAGCGGAGGGTCCACCCGTCAAAAGTAACCTAGAACGAAGCACTCTATTGGACCGCTCGTGGTTCCATCATCCGCACCATGAACTAGCCCATCGATTGCAGCAACCCAATTGGCCCATCATGTGCAAACACTAGGGCTGACGTCATTCGGAGGGACCAGTGACGCGTGCCCCATACTCCAGCCTTGGCCTCCAAGTCAGGTTCTCGCTATAAATACCCCATTGAGGCACTATTCACACCCTGGATTGATTCCCTCTCTCCAGACTTCTCTATTGCAGTCCTTTCAAATAGTCACAGACTTAATCTTCGAAGGCCCCATCCGATCACTGCCGACCGGTGGTCACTAACCCTTGTTTTGTAGGAGCCAAGCAGGGGGGCCCCATTTGTTCTTGCAGGTCAGCCTAACTTCGAAAACTTTATCAAAACAATTTAGAGCTGAAATGTCACATGAATTTCAAATAAGCTTAATAGATAAGTTAACTTATTTCTTAGGCTTTCAGATTCATCATTTAAAAGATGGGATTTCAGTCTACTTATGCCAAGGAATTAGTTAAAAAAATTTAATGCTTAATGCTAAAGCTACTCGGACCCCCAGGGGAACTAGTGTTAAAATTGCCAAAAATAAAAGTGATATGGATTCTACCCTTTATCGAAACATGATTGGTTGTCTTTTGTACCTCACTGCTACTCATCCCAATATTGCTTTTATTGTTGGCATATATGCTAGATATCAATCGCAATCTAAAGAATCTCATTTCATAGTTGTTAAAAGAATTATAAGGGATATTGACGGTACTCTATCTTTAGGCCTTTGGTACCCTAGTGGTACTCATTTTGATTTGGTCACCTTTTCTAATTCGAATTGGGCAGGTAGTACCGATGGTAGAAAAAGCACTTCTGATGGGTGTTTTTATTTTGTAAATTGTCTTGTAGCTTAGCATAGTAAAAAGCAAAATTATGTTTCCTTATCCACTACTGAAGCAGAATATATTATAGTTCGAAGTAGTTGTACCCAAATTTTGAGGATGAAACAAATGCTACAAGACTATAGAATTAACCAAGGCATGATGAGTTTCTTTTACGATAACACGAGTGCCATAAATATTTCGAAAAATCCATTTCATCATTACCAAACTAAACACATTGACATAAGACATCACTTTATTAGGGAACTAGTTGATGATAAAATAATTGAACTTGAGTTTGTACCTACTAATGATCAGACTCAACAAGAGATGATCAACCAATACTTTAACCAACCGAGACCTGCGAATGAACCACCTAATCACAAAGAAGAAGTGTCAGTCAGCCCGATCGAGCAAGTGGCCAACTTTGCAGTAGTAAAGGAGTTCCTGAAACTGAAACCTCCTACTTTCCAAGGCGGAATGGACCCTATTAGAGAAAACAAATGGATTGCGACCCTAGAGAAGAATTTTCGATTACTGAGGTCTGGTCAATAGAAGGTTGAGATTGGATCATACCTGCTTGAAGGAGAGGCGAATCGGTGGTGGAATTTGAAGAATGCGATGGAATCAGAGATGAATTGGGAGAGATTTCTGGAGATTTTTTGTGAGAATTTCATACCGAGGGCAATGCAAATAGCAAAAATAATGGAGTTCGAGCATCTCAAACAGCGAGGAATCATGACGATAGCTTCTTATGAAACCGAGTTCACGAATCTTGATGCATACGCACCCTACTTAGTGGCATCGGAGGAGGTGAAGGCACGACGATTTGAAGATGGATTAAAGCTAGAAATTCGAAAGGTAGTTTGACCCCTTCAACTATCTACTTACGCTGATGTTCTAGATCGAGCCTTGTTGGTGGAGAAGAACATGGAAGATACAAAACGTTACCAAGAACGGAAGAGGCAGAATCAAAAGCCCAGAAGAATTGGCCCACAGAAAAGAACAAACTTTGGAGAGAGAAGGAATGACCAAAGAAGAAGAGGAAACCAAGGTGGGGGACATGGACCCCTAACATGTTTCGGTTGTGGTTAGGAGGGCCATTATCGAAAGGATTGTCCAAAACCGGCAATGGGAGCAAATATAGTACCCGTGGGAGCACCGAGAAATAACCAGCAGGACAATCGCAACCAACGGCAAGGAAGAGCTTTCGCCCTAGTTCCCGGAGACCCCAGAAACGATGAAGCTGTTGTGGCAGGTAAAATTCTTGTCTGTAGAATTCTTGTTTATGCCTTATTCGATTCAGGTTCTACTCACTCTTTTATTTCGAAATCACACTCTTAGAAAATCAGTAGAAACTTTGAACCCTTGGAATACGACTTGCTCGTATCCCAACCTATGAGAAAGGGAGTCATATGTTTGTCTATCTTTAGAAACATTTCCATGAATGAATCTCATATTATGATTGATTTAATCCCTCTAGCCATGTCTCGTTTCGATGCTATCGTTGGGATAGATTGGTTATCTCGATTCAAAACCAAGATAGATTGCGCGGAGAAGTGTATAGTCTTTGTAGGACTCGAAGAGGAGGAATCCAAGCTCAAAGGAGAAGGAGTCATGTCACCCCCGTGTTTCGTATCTATGGCACACGCTCATCGACTTTTGCAGAAAGTATGTCGAGGTTATCTTTGCAGCATTTTGTCTATCATACCAAGTACTCATTCAATATTTGATATTCCCGTAGTTCGTGATTTTTCCGAAATTTTTTCCGAAGACTTGCCAGGAGTACCTATTGATCGAGATGTGGAATTTAGTATCGAGACTATCCCAGGATGCCAGCCAATATCTAAAGCACCGTATCGAATGACACTTGTAGAATTGAAGGAATTGAAGGCACAACTTCAAGAATTAGTCGATAAAAATTTTATCTGACCAAACTCATCGCCATAGGGAGCACTAGTACTGCTTGTCAAGAAGAAGGATGGAACAATGCGACTCTGCATCAACTATCGAGAGCTGAACAAAGTCACCATCAAGAACAAGTATCCATTGCCGCGAATTGACGACTTATTCGATCAACTACAAGGAGCCAAAATATTCTCAAAAGATTGATCTTTTCTCGGGATATCACCAGCTTAAGGTCAAGGCATAAGACGTGGAGAAAATAGCTTTCCGCATCAGGTATGGGCATTTTGAGTTTTTAGTCATGCCATTT
The DNA here is from genome assembly GCA_002855965.1 of Monotropa hypopitys. Taxonomy (NCBI): domain Eukaryota; kingdom Viridiplantae; phylum Streptophyta; class Magnoliopsida; order Ericales; family Ericaceae; genus Monotropa; species Monotropa hypopitys. Next base: position 94 of record NMUG010004964.1, on the reverse strand, counting down.
GATGTCACCAATGCACCTGCAGCATTTATGGACATGATGTGTCACGCCCCGAAATTTCCAACCATATTTTTTTTTGAAATTGAATAAAAGAAAC
>NMUG010004963.1:0-13468 GCA_002855965.1 Monotropa hypopitys | reverse complement strand
AGGTAGCAAAAAACCATAGTTGTGCAGCAGAAATCGATATCTTAGTATTGACCCTAGATACCAATATCTTAGTTATCAAGATATTGATATCTTGAATTTTTTAACTTGCGGTATCTGATGCAATATCTCAGCAGCGGTATCTAAGGCTTTGGCTGAGATACCGATATCTAGGATTTTTCAAGATACCGGTATCTGAGGTTTTGGGCAGAATGTAAAGTTAGGAAAATGGTAAATTTTGGAATTTTTGATATATAATGATAAGGAATGATCAGTAAAAGATATTTATCTTATAGATGTTGATTAATTTATTATATTGACAGGTGGAAATTTAGAAAAGAATAAAGGACTTCAAAATCAGTGAAGGATCATATCCTTAAAAGATTTCGGTGAGTGGATCATGCATGCTTTAATTACTAAATTGTAGAAATGTTATTCGTTATTGCATTGTTGTTTAGATAATGTTGTGTTTATTTTCATAATGGTTAATATGCATGTTAAAAATGGATGAATGTCATTATATGAAATACATGTCGATGAAAGATGAATTTAAAGAAGAGTCGCGTGTCGTAAGCTATGAGATTTATTGTCGTAAGCTATGAGCTTTGTTGTCGTAAGCTATGAGCTTTGTTGTCGTAAGCTATGAGCTTTGTCGGGGTCTTAAAATTTGACACAATATGCATGTCATACGAAGAAGTTTTATGCTTTATTCATAATCGTATCATTGCTCCTAATAATCTTTACTGTTTAGAAATTGATTCATGTTGAGATATTCATATAACACTCTTGATTTACTGTTACTTTAATTTTAATAATTTCAGTATGCTTATTTATTCCTGGGATTCCATTTCGGGATTCCAGTTTTGGTATGCAGGATTGACGCGTGCTAGTAGATGTCCACTAACGGCCAGAGTCAAGATTAGTTTAAGGTTTTAATTTCGTAAAAGTTATGTAGAGGTTTATGTAATAACAAGTATGAACTGAAGATGTTGGTCAAGTTTTTGAAGTTGTTGAGTTATATGTAGTTGTTTCAGACTATCATAGATGCTTAGTTTATGTTTTAATTTCAAATAGTTTTCAGTTTGAGATTTTAATAAAAGAGTTTATTTAAAGTTTGATGATTAATTTAAGAAACGAAAATTAGTGAGATCTTAGTCCATCCTAATCCATATTTTGGGCCGGGTGTGACATTTGATTTGATTTGAAATTTTTTATATTTTTTAAACTTTTTTCATCAAGGAAAATTACTAATTTAAAAAAACAACACACACAACAAACAAAAGCAAAAATAAAACAAAAATAAAATAAAATAAAAGCAAAAAAATACCTGGAACAATGAAATTAGGCCAAACCTAGATGGCTAAATCCATTATACAAGGACTTAGTTTGGGATTCAATGGAGATTCTAAGCCAAGACAAAACAATAAACAGAAATCGCCTTTCAATTGACCCTTTTACCATTCAAATATGTCCACCATGTGTTCTAAACAAGGTTTTGAATACTGGTCTTGGTATTGATTTTTCAATTGGTATGATAAAATACCAATACCAATACCAATCAGATATCAGTATCATTTCAAATTTAGTACTATTACTATTGTATGTAGATATAAATTACTAAATTTTCTATATTATTAAATTTATCATAAGTTAAAACTTTAGTAAGGAACAAAATATAACATAATAGGGTTCAAACTAACAATTTAAAGTTTCAAGTGCATAACATGATAACAAATAGAGGTGTCAAACGGACCGGACTGGCACGGACACAGCACGGGCACGACACGTTTAGAATGGGCACGACACGACACGACACGGATCGGCACGGCACGGGCACGTAATTTTTGGTGGGCCGGGCCGGGCCGAAATTTTGCAGCACGGGCACGAGGCACGGGCACGGGCACGGCACGATAAGACACGAATACAGCACGTCTACATTGCTTGTTGCAAGTCTACATTTTATTGGGTTGAATGCCACTTCAGCTATTGACGAGAATCAATATTCTCCAATTGGGTTTGACATAATATTTACTAGAATGGTTGAGTATACCACATATTTAGATTCGAACCTCTCTTTTGAACGAGAAGTTTTTGATGCTATGCTTCATAAGAGATAATTATAGCTCAAAAGGTATACTTTTTGTTTGTGTTTGGTGGTGTTTGTTTGATTCCCATGTCTGTGTGTGCATTGCCTCCAAACCCAGAGATGTATGATATGTATGAAATTCTATGCTATGGAAATGTATGAAATGCTATAATCGCTATACAAAATATAGTAGTCCAAAAATGATATGGAAGAAACGACTGTCGTAAATTTAATTTCGAATCTTCAATCTTTTGATTCTCCCTAACTGAGCTTCTTTCTAAGGTAAATCTACATTTTTATTTGTATTTTTGGGTTTAGTTATCTGTGTATTGATGTGTGCATTTGTGGTTTGGATTTTAATATTTGCTTTTGTGAGATTTGCTACAAAATATCCCAGATTTGTTGCATGTTTTTTTTGAATTTATGATATATCAATAAACCTCTACCTCTTTTTTTTTTGTAAAATTTTACTCTGCATTCTTTCCGATTTCACCTTCTCTACTACTGTAACTGCAATAAATTAACTGGTGCCATGTTTACATAATGATATTGGTTTATAAAATACTAGGGTAAAAATAGTATTTGACATTTGGTTTAATAATGAATTTCGTTTAAACTGTTGGCTGTTGGCTGTTGGCTTAGGATATGGTTTATTAAAAATAAGGTACTAGATTGTGTTTATATTTTGAATTGTTGGATCGATTTTAGAAATAGATGGTTGAGATTGTGTTTTACATGGATTGTGTTTCTAACCCTTAGATCATTTTGGAAAATGAATGATTGAGATTATTTTTTCTTTTGAGATACGAATTGTCATCCCTCAAATCCATTCCCGCACCTTTCTCCCTTTGGCTGAGATTGTTTTTTTCTTTCGGTCGTGTTTCTCTCTCAAAAGCATCGATGAAGGCTTCGACGAAGGATGAAGAGACGACGTTCGGGACCATCATACCCCAAAAAATAGGAACGAGATGAGTGACCATGCTTTACTCTTCTTTCCAGTTCTGTTTTTCAACCTACCTTGATGGACAGGCACGGGCACGTCACGTCACGGCACGACACGATACGTCATGGATAAAGATGGGCCAATGGGCCGTGCCGGGCCTATGCAAATTTTAATTGGGCCGACACGGCACGTCACGATTAATAAATGGGCCAAGCACGGCACGAGGCACGTTAGGCACATAATTAAATGGACCGGGCCGGCACGGCACGTTTGACACCTCTAATAACAAACATGAGTCCTTCTAAAAATAATATTTCAATAATTAGCTCAAATGTGAGAATAAAAATAAAATGGTTAATTTTGTCATTTTTCATAATATATATATATTTTTACTTAAGAAATGTGTATAAATTAAACCTACATAAAAAATAAAAAATCAAATTTTAAAAAATAAATACAAAATTATAAAGATATTTTATGTCAAAAAATAAAAAAATATTTTCAATTTTGATAAATTTCTTATATATGTAATTTTGTATTTATTTTTTTAAATATGGTTTTTTATTTTTTGTGTACATTTAATCTATACATAGGATTGTTTTTTAATTTTGAATTTCTTATATATGTAATGTTATTTGCGAGAAAATATTATTCTGTTATTTTTATCCATTTTTATGATATTATTTTTTAATGTCGTCTTGAATAAACATTCCGATCTAAATTCAATGGGTGTGGACCCACACCTCAGAATTCCACACAAATAATTTGAGCTGATAAAATTTAAAATAATATTTAAAGTAATCCTATAAAAAATTAGTACAATCAAATAAATATAAGTAATTCATCAAATTTTATTCAAAAGTTATGCATAAATGACCGATACCGACCGGTACCTCAGGGTCCCACACAAATAATTCGAGCCGTTAATAAATTTTAAAATAACATTTTAAGTGATTCTGTAAAAAAAATTAGCGCAATCGGATAACTGTAAATACTTTACCCAATAATATTCAGAAGTTAGACCTAAATGATCGGTACTGACCGGTACCTCGAAACGCCGCACAAATAATTCGAGTCGTTGATAAATTTTAAAATAATATTTCAAGTAATCATATTAAAAATCCACGCAATCAAATAAATATACGTACTTTATTCAATTTTATTTAAAAAGTTAGGCTTATAGGACCAGTACCATCCGGTATTTTGAATCTCGTCCGAGATTCGTCCGAGATGACTGATATGGACCGGTACCGGCTGATATTGCACCTGGGACGGTACGGAGGGGATTGTACCGTTTTTTCAAAATCTCATATGTATCAGACGGTACGGTATTCAAAACCCTAGTTCTAAACAAGGAACACTAAAATCAGTACACCATCCTCTCTCAAGCCCCCAAACACTGTGGATACACAACAATTAAAAGGGTTACCACACTGAACTCTCACAATTTCCTACGCAGTTTTCTTTACACTTAATTCTCAAACATTATAAACATACAAATCAACACTTCACATTTCTTTTATATAACTTCAACATATAGTTAATGTATCAATATTTCAGTCATCACCTCCTCTTGGCTAATTGGAATGTCCTCTTCAAGAACTCATTCGCCGTTTTGTCATTCCTATGGCACAAAACCCTCAGTATTGTATTCGGATCCGATCTATTCCATCTTCCGGTTGTCGGAGGCATAGGCAGTTTTTGCCCTATACCCACAATCCCAATCCCACTGGCTTCACAAGCCACGATGCTGAAATCCTCCACAAGTTGTTCAGTCGATTGGCCCATCAACGCCACCACCCCTTCCACCGTCTCGGCCTCTCTCTCCACTACGTCCTCAACTATCAACCCTTCACCGCATGTGCAAAACACCTTCTTCAAACTGTCAAAATCCTCTTCGATCATCTGGTGATCCATCCTTGAAAAGATCCGCGAGCATCCCCCCGCCAGCATTACCATGAGGAAGGCCTCGAAAGACGCCCTCATAACTTCTTTAATCGCCAGCGGTTGAGCCCTGTCGGTGACAATGGCACACAAGAGAGTGAGGTTTTGCTTTAGGATTCGCAAAGCCGGTCTTATGCGCGAGTTTTCAACATCAACAACATATAATGTGTCATAGAATACAGAATTCGAGTCTAGGAAGACTAGGCGGTAGGCGGCTACTTCGGACACATGTTGAGTGGCGGCTTGAATGCTTGAGCAGGCGAGCTCAAAGTAAGAGGAGGAAGTGCCAACATGCCTACGGTTGTTGTACCTGTGGCGGGTTGAGGGAATGACGCGAGGGGATAGAGAGAGGGTTTTGTCGAGGGAGTGGAGCTGGGAAAGGAGGTAGTGTAAGGTGTTGAGGCGGATGTATAGGCGTTGTGTTCCGCGGCTAGTTGAAGGGCGTGGGTGGTGGCCTTCATTTGATTCACTTAAATGTGCATCGTCCACTATGACACTGCAAGGGTTAGCCTTTCGCCACAATTTGAAGAACCTCGAGTCCCGGTTGCATCGTGTTAGAGGAGGAAGGGTAGGGATGTAACTCTGTTTTGACCCTGAAAAGATCCAAAAAGCATGAGAATCCAAGATCACAATAACACCATCGCTGCATTTCGATCTTGAATTTATTAAGGGATTTGAACAAAAGAAACGAGAACGTGAGGGTTCAGCTTCATTTCCTCTTCCAGTGTGTGGAGAAGAATTTATCATCTTACATTTTCCTTTACATCCCTTTACAAATTTAAGATCCAAACACGGCTTAACAAATTTTTTAGAGTCAGTTCTCTTACCGCATGATGCAACAAAGGTAGTGTACTCGCGGAAGAGATGCTCTAAGCCGTCGGCAAGGTCATGAACTAAATCCTCAGAAATGCCTAATGGAATATCAAAGAAGGCGTTCACAGTTTCTTTGGCATGAGTCATTAGCTCCACAGATGATTGTGCATATGGCTCAGTTTTCGATTTGGGGTTCCAAGTCTGGTAACAAAACATTGTGAGCTCTCACTCTTATAGTACTTAAAATTTATATAAATTTAGAAGAAACAAATCAACAATATATGAACTCTAAAAGGCACGGATACATCAACGGGCCTCACATATCAGTGCCAAACAGAGACCCATGTGAACATGCCAAACAAACCCCAGGACTTCTCAATATATTTTTGCAGTTGGAAATGTCGCAGACATGTGCGGACATGGCCAAACATGTGTCCCAGTATTTTGCAAAAAATGACACGACTCTGTGTCTGTCCCCGAGCTTCTTAGATCAACTTACTTCAGTTTCAGCAGTTTTTATTATTCCGATAAGATAAAAAAAACTTACTTCAGTTTCTTTTGCTCTTTGGAGACACTCCTTCCCTTTCTTTAACCTCTCTTGCATCCACTGTCTCAAAAGGTTCAATATGATTGAATCAACCTCATACGGAGCCATCTCTCTGACAACTGCTTTTCCCCCATCTTCACATTCAGCAGAGTCCTCAACCACCATTTGCACCAGCACCTTTTCCAGCTTTCCGGCTCTCTGCAACACCGATATTGTCTCAGAAGTGAGCAATGACACACTGGCCAAATATTGCTTCAACAAGGTGCCATAACAAGTGTGCAGTGTCACGGCTGCAACTCCGGCTGCAATCGGGTGCCATTTCTTGAGCACAGGGCTAAACACTACCCTCTCCTTCAGAGCCAGTTCTTCGGTCTCTCTGGCAAGATGTATGAGAGCTTCGGTCACTTCTTGTACCTCAAATGTGATGCCATTGTAATTCCCTTTCTCTAGCAACTTTGTTTCATAGCAACAAAAGCAACACATCAAATACATGAATTAAGCTGAAAATTAAATGGTAACTTTAAAAAAAAGTGTAATTACGCCTCACCTATGTGAATTGGCCCAAAAATGAGTAACCTATTTAATGGTTGAAACTTCATAGTGAACACTAACTCAGTTTGGACTACCGCTATGTTTGCATTGTTAAAAGAGACTAAGATTTTCCTTTTCCCCAGTCATCCGGTCGCCAAAGACCAGAAAATTAAAAAAAAAAGGTTACTAAAGGCAACAAAGAATCTAAATAAAAGCTGAATTTTTAGCAAAACCAAATATAGCCTAAAGTGCTACCCGAAGGGAAATTCTAGTTTTAAAAACAATTAAGTGCATTATTCTACACTTCTCCTCTTATATTTGCAAAGCGATATGAGTGGGTATAGTTATATATAGAGGGGTAAAAAACATGAACATGTTACATGTATAATCTTACAGAGAGATAAGGAAAGGTTGACAAAGATATGATGAGCTAGTGATAATAGTGCAGAGGAGAGATCAAATAAAAATTGGCAGCATGAAACTTTTATGAATTCGTATCAAATTTTGAGTACCATATCATTTGCCATCAATAGGCTGGTTCCATAGCTGTAATGTTTGAGGCTCTATTAGTACATTAGGGACAATGACGTATGAAATGAATCCAGCACACCGTACACAATTTTTAAAATGTGGTTACTCTATGACATTAGTGCATTTTGGGCAAACCACAGAAGTTAAACGTGTGATCACCAAAAGAACAGAATCTGAAGGGAAAAAAATACAAACCTTAGCAAATGCATACTTAACCGAAGACCGGATGTAGTGATCCACCCTATTCCCAGTTGAGTCCACTGTCACAATACCTAAATCCTCTTTATCGTGATCTGCTGCCACAAAACCGACAATATCCTCTTCTATTATCTTCACAGCCGAGAAAACCAAAGGCAGAAGGATTTCCATCAACCCAACATTTCCCCGATGAAACGCCCCATGATAACAAACCAACCTCCTCTCTGCCCACTTCTTAATCCCCACCAAAACCGACCCTGCCATCTTTGCATAAATCTCTTCCCTGTCCCCCTTCTTAGAATCCCCAGCAACCTCATTCAACATAGCCAGCGTCGCACAAAGCAAATCCCCCTCCACTTGCCCCGTCAAAACAAAATTCTGGAACAGTACCCAAGTCAAACAGATGGTGTGCGTCTTCTTATTGATCCCCAAAGTGGACCAAGTCTTCTTCATCAGTTCCAATAATTCATCAACTTCGTCCAGCACTGACGTTTCGTCCTTGGTATCAAAAATGGAGCGGAGGAGAGCGGTGTAAATATGGACGTTGAGGGGGAACCCGTCGGCCCAGTGGCAGATATCGGTTGGGGAACCGTCGTGGGTCCTCCAGGAGAGGGAAACGACGGCGTTGCAGAGGGTCCGCATGGGTTCGGAGTTTTTGGAGGTGTCGATGGGTTTGGTATCGCACGATCGGAGGATTTCGCGGAGGCGACTGGCGAATTGGTTGGATGGTTCGAGTGGGATGGAAGGGTGGAGGAGGAGGCCGTATTCGAGGAGCTTGAGCTGGCGTTTCTGCCAGATGTGGTACTCGTGGGCGTCGGTGAATTCCGGGGGTTTTAGGTGGCGGAGGAGCTCTAGTGGGAGGATTATCGTCTCCGCTCGCCGCCCCATCTGGTGTCGACATGATCGGAATGGATACAACACAATTAGTTAGCACAAGATCGTTGATTCCGGGGAAAATGATTTGCAAAATAACAGTGTCTCACATGAAATGGGAGATTGTGGTGGGATTGATATGTTTGATTTATTATATAGAATGCTACTAACACATTAAAATGTACATCATTATGATAGGCCTGTGTAGCATACTTTAATTAGCTGAAATATTTATAAGAGTTCAAAAACAAAAATTTCAGTCAATCAAAATATGACACACAGGTACGATGTACATAATAATGTACATTGTGATGTGTTAATAACATTTTCCTTTATTATATATATAAAGGGTTCATAAGATTTATTATAAATTTAATTCATCGTGAAGATTAACACATATCTATAATACAAATCAAGACGGTGTGGTCCCCACATATACATATAAGTATATAGAGGACCGTTGAATCAAATCCAACGACTGAGATCGATACTATATTAATCAAGCAAAAAAATCACAATCAATCCTACCATTAATCAAGCAAATCATATATTCCTAAATTATGCTAATTACATCACTAAAAAATTCCAATTAATCTTACCATTAATCAAGCAAATTATATAATCCTAAATTATGCTAATTACATATTTGATAATATACTACATAAAATATGTGATATATCAAAATCTATTATAAAAAATACAAGGGTGTGGACCCTACATATTTTTCACATATATTTTATTTTCACACATTTTCATACACATTTTCACATATATTTTCTACACATTTTTACATATTTTCTCAAACAAAAAAACAGTAAAACAATTTTAAAAACAGTTTTTTTTAGTTTTTTTACAAAACTATTTTGATTCTATTTTTTAACTACATAAATGTTTGATTTTTATAATTGAATTTAAATAAGTAAAAAATTTTGAATTGTTTTACTCAATTTTGTTTTTTACAAAATTTTCTATACCGAAAATACGAATCGAGTGTCGTCACTCATCATGAGTGTCTAATTCACGAATTAGTGCCGAATGTACTACTAATACCTGAAATTCCATCTTACCCTTATGTATTGTATTGCGCCTTCTATTCTATCGTCACTCATCATTTGTGCCGAAGACACGAATCAGTGCCGAATACACTACTAACATCCGAAGTTTTGTCGTACTCTTAAGTATTGTATTGCGTTTTTTTTTTCTGTCGCCACGTGCCATGTGCACGAGCTATCACTAGTATATAATATTGTATGGTTCAGAAAACATATTCTATAAATGTTCTAGAACAACAAATATTAACTAATTCTAAAGATTAATTAATTAAAAATTTCCAAAAATCAATAAAAGTATCCAAAAAACTTATTTTCTTTATAGTACCATTTTTATTGCTACTATCTAGCACACTTATTTAATACTATTTTATTTTTCTTAGATAATGTCGAATCTATCAAAATTAGAATTCGTTGCACTTGATATTTAGAAAAATAATTATTTAACTTGATTCATGTGGATGTCATAGAGCTTGGTTATACTATTAAAGATGGAAATAATGTATCCCTAGAAATCGTGCAAAGACAATGATTTTTATTCGTCACAATCTTTATGAAGAATTAAAAAGTGGATACCTCACAGAATAAGATCCACTTGAATTATGTAATAGTTTAAAAGAGAGATATGAACAACAAAATACTATTTTCCTACCAAAAGCTCGTTATGAATGATTGCACGTGAGGTTGAAAGATTTTAAATTTGTTAAATAATATAATTCTTCTTTGTTCAAACTTGTCACACTTTTACGATTATATGGAGAAAAGATTGCTAAAGAAGACATGTTTGAAAAAATATTTTCAATTTTTCATGCCTGTAATATGCTCCTGCAACAACAATATAAGGAGCATCGTTTTAAAAAGTATTCCGAATTAATTCAATGTCTTCTTGTTGCTGAACAAAATAACGAACTTTTATTGAAAAATCATCAATCTCGTTCAACTGGTTCTATAACATTTTCTGAAATAAATGGAATAACAGCTAATAGATTGTTTCGCGAAGCAAACAAGGCCTTATTTAATGGATAGTCCCTCGAAGCGAATACAGTTTCATTTCAAATCTGTGGCCGCGGAAAAAGATATGACAAAAATAACCATCAAATCCGAGAAGGATGTATACAAAAAAATAAATAGAAAGAACAATAATTCATACCACCTGAAGTAGAGCAAGTCTCGAACTTCAAATGTCAAGGGGAAGAGTTTACAGTATAAATCTTTCAAGACTCATGAAGATCATTGTTATAAATACAATGCGAAAGGACACTCGTCACGTACTTGTCGTACACCTAGGCATTTAGTAGATCTTTATCAAGCGTCAATCAAGAATACGAGAAAAGACATTGAAATGAATCTTATGGATCAACTTGAGTCATCTAATAATACTCATCTTGATATTGTTGATTATCTTATTGATCCAGAAGAAAAAGTTGACTTCTTATTTAATGGTTGGAATGCCCAAATAGATTAGAAGTCACTTGTTATGAGTTTGTTGATGTATTTTTGAATTAATCTCATTTTATCCATGGATCTTGATGCAATAACTAATTTAAGGATGATTCTTGAAGATATCTATCTGGCGAACAGTGTGATAACACATACTATTTTGAAAGATAAAAAAATATTTTGTGCATCTAAAAATGAGCAAAAGAAATGTAAATAATATTTGGTCATACAGACCTAATTGAAGGATCCGGAAGAGTGAATATTATGTTACTTGATAGACACACGCTTTTGTATATTTAGTGTGTCTATATGTTCCATTCTTATTATAATTGTTCATTCATTTATTTATGTTTAGTTCACATTTGTATTTATCTTTTATCTAGTTTGTATTGGTTTTGGGCATTATTTGGTGATCCCTCGATGAGTTCGGAAGTCCCCCGTGATCCCCCGTGCCAAGAAGAATCCATTTTGAAGCCCAAGTGACTATCTCAAGCCATCAAAGTCAAGCTTGGGCCAAGAAACCAATCCTAGAGCAAAGCTGAAAAAATTCTAGAGTTAACTACCGAAAATAAAGTAGATATTTCAAAAAAATTAAAGACCCAAGGCAAGAACCCACTTCCAGAAATCACAAAATGAAGAAGACATCAGAATCCATACGTACCAGTATGCCGGACCCTACATCGGTACGTCCAACCATCAACTTCTAAAAATGGAAGGCCAAACTACTGAAAATCAAAGGCAAAAACAATAAGAATTTGAACAGAATGGTTTATACCGGTACACCATCACCCTGTACTAGTACGTCTTGGCCTGGCTGTGCAAAATCACCCTAATTAATAGCATTTTGGTCATTTTAGATGGTGGGGTATATATTTCATTGTATGCACAAATTTTAGGTATTAGATAGATTAGATTTAGTGGCATTTAGAGTTTTAGAAGGTTGAGAACTTCTTTCTCTCCCTCTTTTTCTTTCTTCATTTTTGGGTTCAGTTTTGGGTTATGGAAGATTTGACCTTGGTTAACCATGTAAGTCTATTCTCCATCTCTCTATTGATGTATTCTATTTTACATGTTATTTTTTAATTTAATTTTGTATTTCATTTCTAGCATGTTTTCTTGTGTTTTTATTGTTTTAGTGTTAATAGAGAGCTAATCTCCTTGGTTTGGTTATGCGTTAACTAACACCCCAAAACCTAGGTATTGTTTAATTTCTACTAAAATGTGCCTAGTGTTGTAGTTGTGAAGGGATTAGTATCATGAATTAGGGTCTTAACTTAGTGGTGTTAATTACCTTGATTGGGTGTGGCCATTTATGTGGTACATACAATACTTGGTGTGATATCCCGCTATGTATTTGATAAAATTCTCCAATGAACTAATTCTCCTAAAAATCACTAATCTTTAGACATAATTGAGGCCTTGATGTTGTGTGAGGGTTAGGAGTATGTAGTTCATTAAATTTAGGTCTAAGCTGAGAGTTGTTAACCTCCTTGATGAGTTGTCGACAATAATATTGGCATAATTCATGCTTGTAGCTATGTCACCCTAGGTGTTTGATGAAATTTCTAAAAGAACCGAATTCTAGCTCCCGTATCATTTCTTGACCAATGACATGTGCTTAAAATGTCAAACCTTCCGTGTGAGGTCCTAGGCCATGATTCTCGCTCGAGTTGTCATTGGGAAGTCTATCATAGCCTAGGTTAGGTGTTAGAAATTCCTAGACCACTCTGCGTAGTTTAACTTTATTTAATTTCATTCTTGTCTTATATTTTAATTCCATTTTCCAATCTAAAACCAATTCTAGGGTAGCGTACTTCCTCCTCACTTGTAGAATAAACTCTCTTTACCAAGAAACCTTTTGATTCACCTAAATTCCCTATAGACCGATCCTAGACTTATCACTTGCTAATGTTAAGTGTTATTTTCTTGTTTTATAAATTTCTAATTTGTTTGGAACCCTGTTGAGTGACGACACATTCGGGACATGACAAAATTTTGATGTCGTTGCTGGGGAATTAAGTTTTAGAATCAATCCTTTGCTAGTTTAGAGGTTTTGTTTTGCCACATCATATATATCCATTCATTTTATTTCCTTTCCTTTTGTTTTTGTTTTTTCTAAAACCAAGAACCTAAAAAGTATTGAATGATCATGGCTTCCGGGATCATCATATGTACAACTATTCGAACCCATGGGAAGCCATTGAAGAACTTGCTTGAGAGGCTTCGAATCATTCATTTCTCGAGAAGACATGCCTTACCTCCAAATAGGTCACTTTTTGTAACTTTTGAATGTGGGGACTTGTCATTCCCTCCTAATTACCCAAGCCGTTATGAGGACACTCCCCAAATTTGAAAATGTAATCCCTCTCACTTTTTCCAAAAGAAATACTTATGATTATTATTATGAGGCGAGGAGGGAGAGGCTAGTTTTAAGAGGGTGACAAATGAGACTGCTGATTTCTCCTTGCCCATTGAGCCAAAGATGCCTAGTATTCCCCAAGAGACTTTTGAGTGTG